>OY720683.1:17418618-17484373 GCA_963170755.1 Amphimallon solstitiale | reverse complement strand
ACTTTTGAAACATCCTGTATATTAAAATTTTGTTACTACGTCACTCAGTACTTGAGTTTATATGTATTTATTTTCGTTTTATGTATCACTCATAAATTTTGATTTGGAGATGTAATATAATAATATATGCTTAATAAATATGTATAAAACATATGTAGAATCGTATATTCATTCAACCTCTAAAATATGTATATATATTTATATGACTATTTAAAAAAAAAAATCCATGATACGTGAACATGTATTTTAAAATTTATGTCAAATAGAAATCTCCAGTCTTAGCTAATGAAAAAGTTAAGTGTGCTCAAGAGTACTGATTTTATTCGATTTCATAAAAGTATGCTACAAGTCTGCTTTCATTGTAAGGTGCTTTACATTAAAATATTAAATCTCTTGTCATGATAAATTCTTAAATGTCTTATATAGGCTTGAAGTATTATACTTACATTATAATGCCATAAATTTTGAAATGTAATGGTGTATAAGATATTTGATTAATAAATATGTATAAAACAAATATTAATTGTTACATAATCTGGTTGTGACCATATTGTATCCGCCATCTTACCTTTGAAACAACCTGTATACTCAAAAATGATTACTACATCACTGAGTGTTTGAGTGTATATGTAATTTATTTTCTCGGTCAGCCATAAATTTTGATTTGGAAATGTATATAATATACCTAATAAATATGTATAGAACATATGTAGAATCGTATATTCATTCAACCTCTAAAATATGTATATATATTTATATGACTATCTATAAATAAAAAACAATAATTTTGTTTGTTCTTTTATTTAAAATATTGTATACTATATTGTACATTACATATATGTATATTTATTCTATAAAGTTACATAAATAACAATTTCTTCGAGCTGGGGTCCAACCATCCAGATGATTGTCTTGCCAAGGTTGATTATAATGAGAGCCATAGGGTAAATACTCTCTTAGACTTGCTCGCATCTCCTGAGGAATGTAATGCTAGTGTTGCTTTAGAGATTCAGCTTTTCACCTTATTTTGGAGGATAAACAGTGGAATATTTTTAATCATCGTCTTATCCACCTCATCCAATAATCCAAAATGTTTATCGATTTGTCTGATTGCCCGATCATCTCTATTTTTCAATATTATCCATTTTTTATATATTTATTTTGCCGATGTTTACAACTAATTTATATATTTCGATATCAGTTTTAATTTTTTCTAATTCGGATATAAACCTCTTAATTCTATTGTTTAATACTACTTTCTTCAATCTTAGCGCACTATGCCTGCGTTCAACGTACATTGTCGACTGATGTATTTCCAAACAAGTACAGACAAGATTATACAGATCTGTACATGTTAGCTACTTGCGAAACACTTCTGATGAGCGTATATAACATATCCACCACCATTTTCGATGAGTTCTTCATTATAATCTAATTCTGGATGATTATATTGAGGATACCAAGTCACTAGCATCTTCGGTATATTCTTATTTAAAGTCAACACATTCGACGTTTCTATATCAAACACACAAATTTCAGCACGAAGTTCAAAATCAGGTTCACGTAGATATTCATATTCACAATAAATGCACCACTTTTTTAGTTGGGTTATATTGGGGTTACAATATTCTAACACGTGGATTAATTGATCAATATCGAAATATTGATCGTTCTGATATGCAAATGCTGCTATGAATAAACAATCACTTTGATTCAATTCCGAGGATAATAGCCAATGCCCAACTCCAATAGGTATTTCGATGTCATTAACTGCTAAAAAGTTTTCATACTTCTCCACGTTGTATGGTTTCACTGTCATTATAGGTACTTGATTATCACTATCTATATAAAATGTGTTACACCGCTTTACAATTGATACTGCTGATATTATATTCGAAATTCTTCTCTTATATATTTAATATTTACTTTGCTTGGTAACCGTCAGAGGGCGCCATTGGTTCTCACTGTAATTTTCTCTCACTAAATCAGTATTAGTTTGTTTGCATTCGAGTTCGCACATATTTTAACACACTAAGATTAAAATGGAAGCTAGTAAGAACACAAAATTATTATATACATAAACTTATATCTATATTTTTTTAATTCTTTTTCAGAAACTTATAATGAATTTATTGGTGATTCGCTTAAAATGATAGATGAGAATATCGTTAAGGAAAAACAGTTAATTGGGCAGTCATCATACTTCCTCAACAAATGCGGTTCGAAATGGGTGAATATCGGTCTTAGTCCAGCGGCTGGATTCGTGCCCATCATCCAGATTCGATCGCCTGCAAGCTGTGTATTCTTCACATTGGACGACTGGGAGGAATTTTGTAAGACAGATGGTTGCAGTCCGAATCATCAAATTCGAACGTCAACATTTAGGAATACTACTGTCATTGTATTAAGTAGTCGTAATCAACAGCTGGTATTGTCTTCGGATACCTATAGCAATTTGTTTAATTTACAACCGCTCATTAAGAGTAAATTAGAGTTTTTAGTAAACAGCGATTTTATAGCATTTTATAAGATGATCTTAACCGCTTGTATAACATTAACTGGAGATTTATATACAAATGTATCAGAATTGCTTGTTGATCATTGTAATTCGTTTAACGCTTTCCTTATGATGGAAGTGCTACATATTTGTTATAATTCACTTCACTATGACTTTGAAGTTATGAAACTTGGTCATATTGTTAATTTATAATAATAAATTGTTTTTTCTTAAAAAATACATTGTTTCTTTTTTCATTTTATAAGATATAGAAATACATTTCAAGCCTGCAGCTATCACAGAAGCATGCAGACGTTGCGGTTTCCGCTGGAAAACATGTTTAGACCTGCTAGAAATACATTGAGAAGCGCGATAGCAAGTTGTGTAATTTATTCAGGAATTCTCTAGAAGCAAAGTTTATATTTTTATTGACCATCTTGATGGTCGGCCATTTTGCCTGATGTCACATTAGTTGGGTTAGTGAATGTCAGAGGGCGCTATTTTAGTTGGGTTGGTAATGATGAGAGATGCAATTTTTTAGTTTGGCAAATGATCGTCAGAGGGCGCCATTTTAGTTGGGTTGGTAATGATGATAGATGTAATTTTTAGTTTGGCAAGTGAATGTCAGAGGGCGCTATTTTAGTTGGGTTGGTAATGATGAGAGATGCAATTTTTAGTTTGGTTAGTGACCGTCAGAGGGCGCCATTTTTAGTTTGGTTAGTGACCATTAGAGGGCACCACTTTAGTTGGGTTGGTAATGATGAGAGATACAATTTTTAGTTTGGCTAGTGGCCGTCAGAGGGCGCCATATTAGTTGGGTTGGTAATGATGAGAGATACAATTTTTAGTTTGGCTAGTGGTCGTCAGAGGGCGCCATATTAGTTGGGTTGGTAATCAAGAAATCTGCCATTTTTAGTTTGGCTAGTGACCGTTAGAGGGCGCCACTTAGTTGGGTTAGTGAACGTTAGAGGGCGCCACTTCCGCCTCCGGTGACCTTTGACCCTTGACCTTTGACCCTTGACCTTTGACCCCTTGACCTTTGACCCCTTGACCTTTGACCCTTGACCTTTGACCCCGTGACCTTTGACCTTTGACCCTTGACCTTTGACCCCTTGACCTTTGACCCTTGACCTTTGACCCCGTGACCTTTGGCCTTTGACCTTTGACCCCTTGACCTTTGACCCTTGACCCCTTGACCTTTGACCTGGGGAGTGGTGGGGGGTGGTGGATCCAGAACTCTCATAAGTACCCTACTAACGATTTATGTTTAATGTCATGCAATCATGTCTGTGTTGACAGATATTAGCGGCAGGTAATAGTAGTTTATACAACGAGTCAATAATAACAGTTATTATTCCCGAGAGCCAAATATACAAATCCAGCCGCGAAGCGGCGAGGGAGTAACTCGGCTCGGGGGAATAATAGTCATTATTTTACAATACGATAAAGTGATTGTTTACCACCGTAAAACGCTATAGTAATTCATCGCTTTATTGACGGTTGGCGATAAAAATTGTTTAAATATCTCATTAAAATTGGTGATATCATAAAGTTTCTAGGAGGAAGATGGCATTCAAGTAGTAATAGAAAATATATGTCTGAATTAATCCAGGTATTATAATTTAAAGATTTTTACAATGACATTGACTGCCATCAATTAATGTGCTAAAACTGCTGAAAGCCAATTTGAACGTAAAGTTTGAATAAATTCAAATACGGTTTACAATACAGTGCAAAAAACGTACATGATTGAAGCCTATTATCGAATTGGAGTGCGAATTGATGAAATTTGGGTGTACAGACAGCGTGCATGTTTGGATGATTTCAGAGAGCACTTCCCAGAGTTGGATGTAATTCCAAAAAGAGTTTAAAATTGCTTTTCCAATAGAGTTGGTGTTTTTCGTGAGACTGGTTCTGCAGGCCATAAATCACGTACTTAGACCAACTGTTTGTTCGGAAGAAGTTATAAATGATGTTTGTCAACATATGGAAAAGGAAACGACAAACCTTTGAAAGGTCTTTCTCAAGAGATTGGACTTTCTTATGGAACATGCCAGAAAATTGGAGATGGAATAACATCAGGATATTTTGCCAGTAGACTATCCAAGACGTCTTTCTTACTGCCAGTAGTTTGCAAATTATTTAATTTAAGATAATGACCTGCTAAATTTGACATTTTTCTCTGATGAAGCGTGGTTTCATTTACTTTAGTCTTGGTTTAGTTGTTTATCAGTCAGCTAGGAGAAACCAAGAAAGGAAAATAAAGCTGGAGCATGTTAGGAGTAACATGTATGTACACTAAGAGCCGTTTTGTAAATTTTGTATGTATACTCGCGGCAAAAAGTTTTTTTTGGGTCGTAAGACCAGCTATGGAAGGTACACTGGTCAACTCTAGTAAATTCTAACACGAAATAAAGAAGGATTATATTCAATTTTTATAATACCTAAGTTTGCGTAAATATACTTAACTGCTTCGTAAAAGAAAATACATGTGGCATATAGAAGTAAATATATTTCAAACATTCTTCATTTATGGCACTATAACATTGATGTGTCAACATTACAAAGAAATCTTTTTGCTGTTTTACAAATGTTTCGGGCTATCCTAATTTATTTTATTTTTCAAGGACAAGAATGAATGCTTTATTAAGATCTCGGTTTTACAGAATTTGTAATTATTTATATTCACTAGTTGAATTTTCAATCTCTTCGAGCTTGAATCGCTTAAAACGCGAGCATTGCTTTGATGCTCTTTATAATGCCCGGGTTTCTAAATTTTTGACGTGCCCTGTATATACGTCTAATTTAAGTTTTTGCTCAAATTGTCATTGCGTCTGAAATTATTTGACGTTTAACCGTCATTGTAGACATAAGTAAATGTCGCTATTGCCTGTTTTTTTTTTTTGGTATTAAGAAGCATTTTTATAATATTAAAAACTCGTTACTGTTTTTATTGTACTTACATGTGATAGCTGAAATCCAATTTTCGTAAGACTATCGGCGAAAATCAAACTTCAGTCGTATGTTTGAAGTTTCTTGCGTTACTTCTGATTAGTTGTTGCCAACCCGCAGTCGCATACTTTAAATGCTTGCTTTTATAACTCAATTGGTAAACGAAATTACATAAATGCTTATGGGAATTTTATTTGATGTATTTATTTTATTTCGAAGTGTTTCGGACACATATGACAAATAAAGAAGACTCGCCCTATTATTTGTATGTAGAAAGATCGATGAGAAATGTTATTAAATGATCCCATTCGTAAAATGGCTTAAATTTATATAACTACATCCTGAACATACTTCCAACATTCTGTTGACATTTAGGTTTTGTATAATTCGTGTGCATCTAACGTAATTTGGCAGGCCCAAAAGGCAAAACTCAGATGGTTCTTTATTTAGTGTTGCTTCAAGTTCTTCGTTGTATGAAATTGGCCTGACTTTTTTGTGTCCAGTTTTAAGCAAAAAGTAGCCCGTACTTCTCTCGCGAGCTGTCATCCTGACGACATTTCGATGACATATATAATGAATAGAGTGTCTCTGTATTTAATATATCTTAATAAAATATAGAAAAATCGTTATATTTATTACTGTACTTACGTGCGATAATACACTTTAAGTTTATTTTATCATATCCGTCGGCATTGTCCATATATTCATATAGAAAAGAAATAGTAACAATTGATAATAATAACACTAATACGTATCTGAAAGGTACCACATTTCAATTAAAAATGCACTTTTCCTTCGCAATCTCTTTATTTGTCGGCCTCCTGACATTTAAACTTGACAACCGATCGACGAACGTGAATATATAGTCATTATGTGTGTATTGCAAGACTGGTGCTCTATGCTTTCCGCCAATTTTGACGTTTCCCGGCAAATGCCATATCGCGAACTCAAACTGATTGACGGTTTTGATAATTTATAACCTGAAATTGAATTTTTCGTGCGTTTAACTTAACCTTATCCGAACTTTGAGGTGTCACGGTCATCTGTGCCGATCCACCGCCATTTTAAAATCGATCCTAGTCCACGATAAAATATTCTAAACGTAGGCCTTATGGCAAAATGCTACGATGCACAGTCTTTTTCTGCACGTACTAAAATTTTCAAAAACTCCTTTCGGGCCCTCGTTCTCTCCTCGGAGACGTGAAAAATATCCTAAGGCATGTGGGACAATAGTCCCCGTCACGTGACACTTTCGTTCCCACCGTAGATGGGCCAGGTTCTCAGAAAAGTGTCGCCCCAATTCGTTAATTTTGGGGTATATCTGTGCCGTATTAATCGTTCGTGTTAAAAAGAGCGAGACAATTGGCTTTTATATATTATAAAATAATGAATCATGATATTCACGAATATGTATCTGTCATTAATTTTTTTCTGTAATATACATTCTATTATTTATTTTAATAAAATAGATACAAAAAGTTATGGGTGTTTCATTATAATTTAATTAAAAATTCTTGATTGTATTACTATATCTGCTTTCTAAAGACTTTTTTACCTGGGGCATGTTTGCCTTATAATATGTATTTACCTTGGTATCTACAGCGCAATTGCTAGGGGTGTTTAAATTTTGGAATATTACTTAAATCAAGATTTCTTGTAGCCCATATATCAAATACTTTTTTTTAATAGTTCAGCCACCTCTCTAAAGATCAATTATTTCACCATTCCTTGTTTTATTAGTAAGGTAATTTCTAACATTTTTAAAACTACATACCGTATGTGTCATTTTCATTAGGTATAGGGATTCAATGTTTACGTGCGATTTATACGTATACAAGTAATACGTGGCAACGTGGCACCCCTACTGTCCGTCACCAATCCCGGCAACAATCGACATCACAACGATTTTCTCCGATCTTCCAACTTCTCTCCACCAGATTTTACATTCAATGTTTAGCTGCGAACACGTTGCGATCTAGTCTGCAATAAAGGCCGTCTTATTACTGGAACGGGAAATATCAAATGGCCGCCGCAATTTCCTGATCTACTAGTTTATTATTATTTTCAGAATCCTTTTTTATTTACCTTATTTTTAATTTTATTAGAATTACGCTTTTGTTTGTGTCATGCAGCGTGAACGCAGCTTAATAATTCTCTGCATTTAGTGAAAGGAAAAAGAAAAACAAATCCTTGCAACTCGTAAATATTATTTCTGAACGCATTACAAACACCCAAGCTGGTGGTCGAATAGTTACTGCTAACCATGCTAACTTGTATTTATGAGCATGCATCGGTCGTGCTGGCATTGGAAAGGAAAGAAGGGGTACTATGTTGCCACGTACTGTATGGATTAATCGCCTATGGCTAATGAAAATTGACACATGCTGTATGTTAAAACATCCGGGGTACGTGTGATATTGCTCTTATTTTCCATTTTAAAATATTTTCCTTTAAATATATCGTCTTCAGAAGATTCTTTATGTAATTTAAATTATTGCTTTATTATGCTAGATGTATTTTATTTTCGACGAAATTTAATATATCTCTCAAGCGTAAACAAAAATATTACAGTCACCCTTTATGGTTTATTAAAATTTAGTGGGAAATATTATCAGATTACTAGAATTCACCAGTGATACCTTCCATATAGCTGATCTTAAGACCCGACAAAACTTTTTGCCGCGAGTATACATCATAGCATAGTCTGCCGTGAATGGTTTGTTGATTCCTTAAAGGTTACAAACTCACATAAAGCAGGAAATAATTAGAGGTAAAACGAGGCTGCGGAATATACATTGTTTGGTGAAAATATTTTTCCAAGTATTGAGACTATAGCACAATTCAGCAGGTAAATCCTCTTCTTAATGTGCTGATGGAGGTAACACTTGTAGACACCTTTTCGTGCCTGTAGACTTCTTTTTCATACTCGGGGACTTTTTGCTTAAGTACATTCACCTTTTTCTGCCCCTTCAAGGCATTTTCTACATTAGCTACTTTCAATATATTTTCCCCTTTGTCTATCCTCCATACTCCCGACTGAGTAATAGACTAAAACTAAATTCTGTTTTATAATATTTAGTCAGTGAAGTCATATACACAGACATTCACTAATAAAAAAAATAGTTGTAAGTTCAACAGCTGTTTAAAAATTCCTCACATACATTTAATAATTGTGAATATCATCTATACATATTTTCTACTAAACACTACAGTAACGCTGACATTATAATCTCTAATTATTTATATTAAGTAAATGGACTGTAACATCCAGGATGTACATACCTACTTTAATTGCGATACAAATTAATAGATTGTAAAAATTAGATTTGCACGTATTCTTCATATTTCTAACACATAAGTGACAATTATCAAGAGTATTAGATCCATTGTTAAGATTAATATCGGTCACATAAAGAACTGTTATTTGTCCTATTGTTGTCGTTCTATTAGAATGAATTTTGATAGACATAACGTTGTATTCGGTCATAAAAACTCTAAATGTACACACTTGTATTTTTGTTTGCTTAAACATTCTTGTTCGATTGTATCGGATTGGGAACATATTTGAATATAATTTGACTTACTCGCTGTTGCTTCTGAAATGGTGCATGGCGAATTGTAGAAGAGAGTATTTTCCTGTGGAGGGAGGCGGACTGCTGGGCGACTGAGTGCCATGTTCTCTTCTGGTAGGTCTCGTCGTTGGTTCTTGTACGGGTGATATGTTATTGGTGACTGCTTCTATTCTTTCAACAGGCGGTACTCTTGGGGGAGGTGATGCTTTAATTTGTATCTGCTGATTAAATGAAGTTAAATTAGTATGGATATCTAACTTAACGCACCCGTATAAACGGGTGTTTGTAATCGATCTACGCATTGCGATTTAGAAATGTTCATGTTTTTAAATCGGCAACGTGGAAATTTGTTCCACCGCCAGAGTCGTGTCTAAATGTTTAATTTACAAAATAAACATAATTTTATAATCAATTATATGATCATGCTTACGTGTAACTATTACATTGTCAATATGAGGAAATAGCATTAATAACCTGTAATTTCGTATATACAGGCTGTCCGGAAAATGTGGGAAATCTCTTGGATGCAGATAGAACATGAACAAATAAGATGACAAGTTCCTATAAAAATTTTTCCTACAGACCCCTCCTACGGAGATATGCATCCCTGAAGGACGCCGCTGGAAATCGGTTTTTATTGAATTTCTTTTAAAGTAATTAATATAATTTAATAAAAATTTAATGTGATGGACACTAGTAAGGACCTCTTAAAATAGTATCCTTGAAACATATTTAGCTTTTGTAGTTTACCAGGGGCAGGATAATCTTCACAACTTAATGCCTAAATTTTTAACTTTTTGTATGATAAAGACTTTAAAAATATTAAACTGGATAGCTTCAACTATAGATTTTAAAAAAGATACTCTTGCGTTCAAATGAACCGTTTACGAGAAAAAGTTTGCTAACAATGTGCGTTTTAGTTTTTATCAGCACCAGAAAAACCTATTGCTGTTGCAAACGTTAATATGGTACGAAATAAATAAAATATCTGACATTTTGGAACTTGTCATTACATCGTTGACACATTGAATTTATTCGAAGTATGGAATACACGTTTATTGAGTTTGCAGATGGTCTTGCGTCTTGCAATGCTTTAGAAGCCAGAAGATTATATCACGAAAGATTTCCTAATCGTGCTCTACCAAACCATAAGACATTTCAACTTGTTGACCAACGTCTAAGGGAGAATGGTGGGTGATTCCAGTTAATAAGGTAATACATATTATTGACTATCATCATAATTTTAGGAAAGTTTGGAAAAAGTAGTACTGAAGCTGGTGTGAGAAGAACCGTACGTATGCCGCGATTAGAGGAACGTACTTTAAATGCTGTACATGACAATCGATCAACGAGAACTCGACAATTATCAGCACAGTTTAATACATCGAAAACAATAGTACATGAAGTTCTTCATGAACAGCTGTTATATCCATATCAAAAATACATGAACTGATTCTTGAATATTTTCCTCGTAGAATGCAGTTTGCAAACTGGGTATTGGATCAGCAACGTAATAATGTTAACTTCATGAGCATTATTCTTTTCACGGATGAAGCTTGGGCACGAATCATTGACAATTTTTTGATTGGACCATTCGTTTTGCTAGAACGATTAAGTGGACAACTTTATTTGGAGTTCCTTCAGAACGCTTTTCGAAATTTAATAGAGCGCTTACCACTTGAAACCCGCCGAAACATGTACTTCATGCACGATGGGGCACCACCTCATTTCAGCATTCGTGTGCAGGAGCACCTGAATAACGTCTATCCAAACCGTGGGATAGGTAGAGGAGGACCAATTGCCTGGCCTTCTCGGTCTCCTGACTTAACGCAGTTGGATTTTTACCTGTGGGGACACCTCAAAAAAATGGTGTATTCCACTCGGGTCGACACTAGGGAGGAACTTCTACAGAGAATCACGTTTCATTGTGATGTGATAAAGAAAACGACTGGTTTATTGTTGTGGGTACAACAGTCCTTAATTCGTCGTGCCCGCGAGTGTATGAGACTTCACGGACCCCATGTTGAACCCTCTTATGAAGTTTTTCAATAATCCCGTCAAAGTATCTCCGGAGACACCACTGCGTTTATATTTATATTAATTACTTTAAAATAAATTCAATAAAAACCGATTTCCAGGGACGCATATCTCCGTAGGAGGGGCCTGTAGGAAATTTTTTTATAGGAACTTGTCATCTTATTTGTTCATGTTCTATCTGCATCCAAGAGATTTCCCACATTTTCCCGGACACCCTGTATATTCTTTTAAAGTTAATTAGTTAATGTCAATAATTTTCAAAATCACAAAAAGAACTTTGAAAACTGCAGTTATGGAGTTCTGATGTCAATGTCATAATGAATTATATTTCAAGCAGGCATGGAAATTGTAAAACGCGAAAATGGCTAAAATGCAAATTGCTGATGCCTAAATCAATTGCAGACAATAATACAGGGTTACCGCTAAATAGGTACCAGGCTATACGAATCTGAAGAATACGTATAAATGTCTAACTAAAAATCAAAAACGAAATTTATTTGTAACCCATCAAAAATGCCTAAATTTTTAGGGCCAAAATGTAGTTAAAGTCGGTCCATAACTTTGTTTATCCTATACGCATTTACGTAAATACCACCGGTAATTCCAATTTAAGGCTCTTCCAAGAAAAAACGATAAAATGCAAATACTTACAACCTTTGAGAATTGAAAAGATTTTCTATGGCAATGTTTTTTCTTGTGTGAATAGCACGCCTTCATGTGGAAAAGGTCGACAACCTCGGTACATTACCATGTTTTCTTCGTTAAATAGAAGTATATTATTTTGAAACTTAAATTCCTCTATATGAAAATTATTATGTTTGTATATTAACTGCGACAGGCACGAACTCGAAGAAAGAAAAATCAATTTCTCGTCACTGCGTGCACATTGGACTGCGATTTTTTTTGTATGGGCATTACTCATATTTTTCTTTCATCCCCATTTGTAATGACGCTATTTAAAACTAACCCTGTATATTGGGCATGATAATATATTATTTTGGGGCGCTTGTCAGTTATATACGGATTTATCCATGGTGCAAGTAGAGGATAGTACTATGTTATACGTAAGTTAACTTTAGAGTAAAACTTTAATAGTTGCATTACTTTAGTTTAATATTTGTAGACATTTTGCTTCGAGCGAAAAATGTCTGGTGTAATGTAAATGGCTACAAACATCATATTAAAATAAAAGACCTGGACATTATGTATTTTACATTTCATACAAATTCAAACAAAATACAGAGTAAAATTCCGAAGGAAGTAATTTTAGCTTTTCTTGGAACACTGACTTAGATTAACATCTACAAATAAAAAATTAAGCTTGGCGCATTTAAAAATGAAAAAAAGAAAATAACAAAAATTTTCAAATGATATTACCAAATGACATGGATTTTGTTATTTTGCTATGATTTTTGTGTGTTTATTATACCTTAGGGGCAAAATGAATGAATATTAATTCATTTTAAGGAAAAGTCCTCTCGATATGTTTTAAAACTTATATCAAGAGATCTTTAGGCATAAGGAAAGACTTTCACATATTATTATTTTTATATTATAAATTATATCAGGAACTTAGAAAAACAAGTTATTAGTGTAACTATGATAAACCTCGGGTAGTTAATTTCAAGTACTTTAGAAATGTATACATACAGAATATTTATTTATTTTACTTATGCTAAAGTTGCTTACGCTATGTGGAAAGATAACATTCCTATCTGTTATGGTTGGTTTTTACGTAAATCGTAAATATTGAGAATTTTTTTGAAGAAATATTTACATAATGCAAGTAAAATTAATTTCCATTTAGAATGGATTACGTATTCAATATTAACAATAATTTAATGTTCTATAGTTAAAGATTAATACTAATATTTATAATAATTATTTCATTTTTTACAAAACTTCATACAATTAATTCAAATTTAACTGAATGTATTTTTCTTTTAAGTCTAAAAAAAATATACCACGTTTCTTGTTTCGTATCTGGCAATAATCTGTAAGCTATAGGTATATAGTGCCCATTTTTAAATCCATGTAAGCTAAACATTTGAAAAAAAATTATTTGATATTAGAAAACCATTTTTCTTGTATTCCATGCTCTGGTTTTCTTATTTTTTATATAATTACCTCCTGTGCTACGTTCTAACACCTATCTTAGTGTAAATGTATATTTCGTGTTTTATTCCTAATACAATGATATTTTAACGACCAATTTGCACGAAACTGCAGTCAAAACATTTATGTTCATGTAGTCATATAACAAAGTAGTACGTTTTATTTAATTACTTATAATATATCCGTAGACAGTAGACACAGAAGAAATATTTGGCAACCTACCCACACGTCATATTCCCAAATCTCTATATATAAAACAGAGGAAATTGATATAGATATTCTAAATAGAATTAAAGCCATATATTGTAATACCGAAAATATAATAACAGTAGTACACAAAGAACAAAAAAGCAAGAGCCAATTTGAAGCTTCTGTCGGTAGTTCCACAATTTACTGCAGACAACAACCAACTTTACTATACTGTAGACAATGCCAGTATATGTGATATATAATAGAGGCTGTTATACGCTTAATTGTTTACATTTTCACTTTTAATTACACATTTCCCGTTTGCATCTTTCTATGTTAGTCATTAAACGCATAGGTCAATCGGCATTGTTGCCTGTTGTTGGATGTCGTTTTTGATGAATCAAAGTTTTTCCAATGATTCCACTTAATTGACTTACTTTCATTTTTTTGTTATTATTTGCTATTTTCTTAATCAATAACTACAATGAAACTGTTTGGGTGTCAGCTTGCTTTCCTATTGTCATTTTTTGTTATTAATTACTATCGAATCATGTTGCCGCATACGTATATCTATTACATACGCACGGATTTCTTGAATTTAGCGGCTTATATGAAATTGAAAATTATTTGCTTTATGTTAATTAATGAACTTTGGAAAAGTTAATATCATTATCGAAGACTAACCGTTAGTTTCGCCATCGCTCATCAGTCCGATAATTAAATCAGCTGTTCCCTCTACATTAAAATTCTTTGTCGAAATATATCAATGCATTGAAAAAATGAATTACTTTTCTTAGCAGTAGCGGCAAATGATTAGTAAATAATAAGAAAATGACAAATTGGCTATCATCTAAAAAAAAATACAATGACAAACATAGAAAGAATCTAAAATCAAATATGTATACTATTCATGTGAGTCAATTAGAAGACCAAGATCAATCTTTGGCGAACGACTAATCCCATCACACAAAATAATACTAACTAAGACAGTGGTTCCCAAACTTATTTTGCCTACTGCCCACTTTGAGAATAAATTATTTTTTAGCGCCCCCATTTTTTCACCTACTCAAAAACCACTATAACTTCAAATTAAATTAATTATTGTGAGCTATATTAGCGGAGATTATACATTCATTCTAAACGAGACTTTTACTATGGGTTATAGTAAAAGTCTCGTTTAGAATGAATGAGTTAACTTGAGACCTGAGCGTAGTAGGTAGTACACAACGGCGCTCAGGTATCAAGTTAACTTTTACGGGCTACACCTGCCAATGAGAATGATTATTGAAACGCAACTTTATAGTATTCAGACAAAGTATCTTTTATTCAAAATTCAAAATAAAACAAACATAATCGATTCTAATATAAAAACTAATGTGAAGGATGAATCTGATGCTGTTTAATAAGTTTGTTGATATCAGGTTCCAATTTACTCAAGAACAGCCGCAAGTCACCACGTTCGGTAACATGCAAACGATTTCTCTTTTTAGTAAGCAGCGTTGCTACAGCACTAAATCCACGTTCACACAAATATGACGATGGGAATGCTATCAAGAATCGTTGAATGATTGACCACAATCCAGGGTACAATTGCGGGATCGGTTTTTGTAGCCAAAATTCTTGGTAGCCATTTTTGAACTTCATTTTTATTTCCTCGTTCGTTGTCAATTCTATAAGTTCTTCTTCCAGATGTGGTGATATTGCTGTGTTGACATTTGAAAACGGATCCAACACCCAGTCTGGTATTTCCAAGTTCAAAATATCCTGGTATCGTTCGGTGAAGTCAATGTGGAGCTTTTCCAAATGTTGGCAGTAGGCAAACAAGGCGTCGTTACTGCAGGATACTGATAAATTCGGAAAATTATGAAACTCACGTCTGCCCATATTCTTTTTGTGTAGAAGCAGTTTGGCTGCGAAAGCAGCAACGACATTTTTTGTTTTAATTAAATTTAGTTCATCGCCTTGCAGTTGGAGATTCATGTTGTTGAACAATTTATACAGGTCTGTCATGTAAGCTATATCATTTTTTGATGTAATGAGCTTGTTGCGCAATTCTGTATCTTTAGTTTCCAAAAACTCTATCACAGAGTCAAACAGGTTGTAAAATCGAGTCAGACAATTGCCTCTTGATAGCCAACGAACTTCGGTATGAAACAACAAACGGTTGAAATCTTCGTCATTAGTAACACAAAGCTGATGAAATAATCTATCATTCAAAGAGCAGTTACGGATTTTATTGACTGCTTTGATGACATATTGCAGTGATTGAAATAGTCGTTCACTTAAATTTCTAGCAACCAAATGTTGTCTATGAATAACGCAATGTACAGCAAGGACATCTGGAATTTTATTTTTTACGTACGCTATGAAGCCTTTATGGCACCCTGTCATAGCCGGAGCGCCATCCGTAGCAACTGATATAATATTTTTCAAGGGAATCTCTTTCTCATCACAAAACTTTTCCAATGTATTGAATATGGTTTCGCCTTTTGTATCGGTCTCTAAATTTCTAGCAAACAATAGTTCTTCACATATTTTCTCATCTTTAATAAACCTCACGTAAGACAGCAACAATGCTTCATTAGTTGGTAAAGTGGACTCATCGAGCTGAATTGAGAATTGACTAGTCCTCAGATGATTGCACAATGATTTTTCTATGTTTCCGGCCATTTCATCAATTCGTCTTTGCACAGAATTATTACTCAAAGGAATTTTTCCGATAATATCTGCGGCCGGTTTATGAAGCACAGTAGTTATTACTTCCTTTATTGCTGGCAAAATTAACACTTCTCCGATGTTGTGTGGTTTGCCTTTTTGAGCAATTAACAAAGAGATGTTGTACGAAGCTCGAAGTCCGTCGTCATCTTGCTTAGCAGCCGCCGAAAAGAGTTTTGCTACACTTGGCCGAGTATTATGCTTCTTCTCTAGGTCTTGAAAATATGCTACATTCTTGTCTTTCTTATCTGGATGCATTTTATTCAAATGATCTTGAAGTCTTGAAGGCTTCATTGCTTCATTCGAAAATGTTTTTAGGCATAGAAGGCACAAAGGCGACGATGGGTTTGTAGGATTTACAATGAATCCGAATTTAATATATTCCGCACAGTATTGCCGTCTCTTCTTTTTTACTTCCGACATTGTTTTGTTTTGAGAAATACGTATATAGTATAGTATAAGTGTTGAACTTAAGTACTGCTTATCTATTACGCGCGAAACCGCAAATGAAAATAAAATAAATATTACGTTGTTTATATAGGATTGCATAAGCAGCACGCACCGACAGGAATAAGACAAACATGCATAAACTCGTTTATCTCATTCGACGCTCAATCGTACTCAACAAGTAAGAACAAGTATTCTATGAACCAGCCGATTGATACAGTTGCCTTTTTATTTGTTTGTTTGTGTCTCTTTTCGTTTCGAAACGGAGCGACCGATTGATATGTTTTTTATTTTATTTATTCAATAAAACAGGACAGATATATGAACTACTCGGAGAGAAATATCGAACCGAGTTGGTTTGAGCAATCTTTTAATTAATATTAGTTGATGTTCACAAGCTGTAGTCGAGAGTAGGGATGGGACATCGGTGGGTAAACATCGATATCAAACATCGATGTTAACATCGTTGATCAACATCGATGGTTGCAAAATATCGACTACCAAACATCGATGTTTTTAAACATCGATAATTATATTTATAGATTTATTTTTTGGCAGTTTAACAAAAACTTTATTATAACTTAATGAATTTACGTCCTTAACAAAATGATATAAAAGATATCACTATTCAAAAAAAATAATAAAAGAAATATATACATTTATAATATGTAGTTAACTTTAGAAACTACTCAAAAAAAACTATATAAAAAAACAATATTATGCAATTACGCATGAAACAACCACATGACTTAAATCGTCTGATACTTAAAAAATATATACATTTACGTGTATCAAAGCTTTTTAAGAGAACGATTTTTATTTGGGATTTTATAGTCTTGCATTTTTTTTTGACTACGCTGGCAAATACCGAGATACATATGGATATGGTTTTATATTTCTGATGTGTCATCTTGCATTTAATACGTGTATCGTCGTGTATGATTGTACGCACTAGGGAATTTCCCGAAGAAGTATACATCGGTAATGTCTATCTCCCTTCTTTTTCTATGAAAATACGTTTACCTCCTTCACTTATTCTGCATGCATACATAATTTAACTTTTATTCTGCACATTAAAAGTACTATAAATTTATGTATTTAATTATATATTATTTAAATATTTATACTGAGTAATATTTAAAAGAGCCTAAAATGAAATATTCGAATTTATATGATATAGCACTGTGAAATTTAAATACTTCTTTTATTCGTAGACAATTTTACATCCTCGTAGCCTGTATGTGAGCTGTTAATTTGGAAACATTTTTGTATTTGTCAACAGAGGACGCTGTTTTATTTTGTGATTAGTGCAAATACATTTTGTCAAGCTTAAAAGTTCGATGTTCACTATATTTCTTCTAACATCGATAGTTTATCGATAAATCTAAATTGCAAACATCGATGCAAAAACATCGAACATCGATCCTAAAATATCGATGTTCAATGAACATCGATGTTTATCGCCCATCCCTAGTCGAGAGTCGAGAGCTCAGTCGGTGTCTAAGAGTCCTCCTAGATTCTAGATGAAATTACAAATCGCCCCCTAAGCCTTTACACAACGCCCCCATTTTTTTTCTGGGTCTCTTACCGCCCCCCTTTAGACCTGCAGCGCCCACAAGGGGGCGTTATCGCCCACTTTGGGAACCTATGAACTAAGATATAAGATAGAATTTATATATAATTTTTATTTACACAGTTTGCGTGGTTATTATTTGTGTCTTGGTATTAAATGCTTATGGTAGACCTAAACCTAACCTGTATAAATAATACCGGCTGTACTATGCATATTTGTTTACATTTTCACTTATACATATTTGATTTTACATTCATTCTATGTTTGTTATTGTAATTTTTTAGATGACAGCCAATTTGTCATTTTGTTATTATTTACTAATCACACGATTGAAATTATTTATTTACTTCTATAAAAAAATTATGAATTTCAACTTCCCACGGGTCAGGAAATGCGTCATTAACAAAGCGGTGTATGCTAATGAGACAACAAAATTCTATTTCATGTGAGAAAAAAGATATTTATAGTATAGAATGTAAAACTTTCACTGTGATATACGATATGTATGCACTGTCAAGTCCTGATTGTAATGTGTGAGACAATCGAAATTTAAATACATACAAGAAGAAAGAATGCGATTTGTTTTAATGTAAATACGTGTATTTCCAATGGAAAATAAAACGTTTCAAGTAATCTACTTGTTTTTCTCATATTTGTCTTTGCTTTGGACAATTCACATTGTACATTCAAAAGAGCTTATTTTCGTTTTTTGAAATGATTGAATGTAATATGGACATGTATATCTATTTAATTCTGGCCTCTGAAAGTATGTACTAGTTCTGTTTGTTTAGATTTGTTTTACTGTTACTTTCGAAGGTTTTCTCACAATTTCGGGATTATCCTGAATTTTATTAGCTTTCCTTTTGTGGTTATATGCAAATTTTTCTTTCCAATTTAAACATAAGTAGTTAGGCAAAGGCCAAAATTATTATAAGTAACTTTACGCCAGGAAAGATATGTGTTTGTTAGGTATACACAATTTCCAATTAATGAGTAATATTTTACAATTTATTAACCTATTCTAATATCAATATTTCTTGCATTAAATTAAAAAAATGTATTTCAAGGTATATTACATTACCCTATAACTAGGGTCTCTATCGATGGAAGACTGGGCTTGGCCCCTACTTGGAGCAGTCGCGGCTGGTTAGTTCGTGTAAGTGAAACAATTACATAGACAAAACTGTTTCGTTCATTATCGGTCATATACTCCCAGATGCTGAGCATATATCACCGGTAACAAACAAATCAGTCTTGTTTATGTAACTGCTTCACCAAAACGTATAACTCACCAGGCGCCACTGATAGGGTGCACTTATTACACTAGCCTATCTGCCGGTCCCTATATCAGTCAAGAAGAAAATTGCAAGCGTACTACATGTCTGCTATGGAACCCACGTTGTCGAAAAATAAAAAATGAGGTTGACCACCACACGACTTTCTCATATGAATGAGCGTTTCAAATTATACAAAATTGTTTTAAATATTTTTATCTTAGAAAAATATGCCAAATTTTGAGATTTTTGTACATAAAAATTATTCAAAATCCTATTATCAGTACTTCTATTCTCTTAATAAATCTCTTTAGAACTCTTACTTTGAAAGATATTCGTTATGAAGTGGTACTCGCTAAGAGTAAGAGTGTTACTTCCGGTCCGAATTCTTAAATTTTATTTATACAAAAATATTCCTAATCCAGCTCAAAATACTTTTATACTCTTGACAAATATATATAGAATGCATAATTTACGACATATTTACCAAAAATCGCTATTCGATAAGAGTAAAAGTGTTACTTTCGGTTCGAATTTTAAAATATCTTTTATGCAAAAGGTATTGAAAATTAAGTTCTAAATACTTTTATACTCGTAACGTACCTGTCTAAAAAGCATGACTTGTGTATTATTCGCAAAAAACTGATTTTCGATAATAGTAAAATACCTATTTCCGGTAGGAATTTCGAAAAACCTTTTTAATAAAATTCTTCTCAAATTTAATTTTGAATACGTATGAATACTTTATAAATTTGTTTAAATTTAGTAGTTGACGAAATATTGGCAAAATTCGTTTTTATCACTGAAGTAAACTACTACTTCTGGTCTGCCGATTTTGCTGAAAATCTAATCAGATCTCAAGAGGGAGATTATACTGGTAAATACAAAATTTGGATTTGATAGTTATAGCGGTTTCACCCCTATCATGGTCACACACACAGAGAGATATACATTTTTAAAAAACACTTTTTCGAAACCGGTGGACTTCAAAACGTAGACACCTGCAAAAATCTCGAAGTCGAAAATCTCCTTCATCACAATACTTCCTTATACTACGTATAAGAAAGTAAAAACGTAATAGGAAGACGTGCCTGAATGAATACCTATAATTACAGAACGTAAATTGTCGAATATGGATATTTTGAGAGCTTTAGAGCCCTGGAACTTGCGAAATTATTTGAAGAATTGTTGAATTTAGTAACTCCTTCTATTGGAAAGGAAAAAAAAACACGAGAGAAAGTATCAGAACAAAACAATGGTTGGTAGTTACTTAAGATTTCTCGTAACTGGAAACACATATCAAGATTTGAAATACAGCTCGCTGATATCCCAACCACTTTTGTCTAAAATTATACCCGAAACTTGCCAGGCCATCCATGTCTACACAATTTCCCTGTCCCTTATTACACTGTCCTAACGATAGAGTGCATAGGGAGCTAGAAAGCTAGGGACGACCCTAGCTCCCTAGAGAGAGGACCTTACGCCCTATCTTTTATGACACTACCCTGTGTTAGGCCCAGATTTATAAATCATGCTCAAGGCGCTGCAGATGCTCAAGTACGTAAATACGACACATTTGCGTTTTATAAAACAACCTCAAGCACCGACCGGTGCTCAAGGCGACGAAAACAAGACCTCAGCCGTAAGGTTGTGTTCGACCAGGCTTGAGCACGCGATTGACAGATTCATTTGAAAACATAACCTTCCTACAAATATATGTTTGAAGATTTACATAATTTATGGAGTATTAAATAATGAAATCTATTATGAAATTGTGATTATATTTAAAACAAAATATTTCATCAATATAAATTCCTAATCTTTTATCGTTTCCATGATATTTGATTGCCGTACTTTTAAAAGTAATGGTAAAAATATGCTTACTAATAAAGGTCAATAAAGGACTGGTACGTGCATGTTGAAATTTAATATATCCAGTATTACAAGTAGGTATAGTTGTTATTCATAGCAACTTATAATTGGCCAAACATGTGTTACAGTATAAACAAGAAATATGATTTAAAGTGAGACATACAAGATCATGCAATGTTATTAATATACAGGGTGTAGATAAAGTCTGGAACAAAATTAATATTTCTGTTATCTTCGGTTTGATGGAAAAACCCTGAAACAGGTCGATTTTGTTTTTATCCCGTGCACTTTATAACATCGTGAATTTAATTCTGTCGTCATCTGGTTGCGCGCGGGCGTGACGTCATTAGTTTTTTCAAATGGTAACCCGCCACATTTATTACCCCTTGTCGTTAGGTATTCCATTGTGCATGCAACGGTATAAAAAGTTTGGTACCTTACATAACAATTTTTGGGAGAAAAATGCTTTCGAATTTCAAAAAATTAAAATTTTATTTCTAATGAAAAACTAATCAAAAATTATTTTAAATAATCAGATAATTTATAATCCGAGGTTTATCTTGGATTGTCGTCAAACAAGACACCAAAAAAATGTCAACGGAAGTGTTCAAATTGTCCGCCATTGGCCATTTGACACTGGCCGAGACGGACGTACACGCTTTCTACGACACGTCGTATTGTCTCTGCACCAATATTTCGCATTTCCTCGCGGATACGATGTTTCAGATCATCCAAGTTATTTGGCTTATAGGTGTACACCTTTGATTTCACATGACCTCATAGAAAAAAATCAAGTGGTGTGAGATCTGGCGAACGGGCAGGCCATTCAATTGTTCCCCTTCGTCCGATCCATCTCCCGGGGAAAATTTCGTCGAGGTAACTCCGAACACGCCAGCCAAAATGTGGAGGTGCTCCATCTTGTTGAAACCAGATTCTGGGGGGAGGCTTGTCGGGGGTGTTTTCATCCGGAAATAATTCTACCAATGTTGGCACTAGCGTAAATCTTAGAAAATGTAAGTATGTTTCAGCGTTTAAATTTCTGTCCAGAAAGAAAGGCCCCACAATGCGATCTCCCACTATTCCCGCCCATACATTAACTTTTTGCCGGTGTTGGGTGTGCTCCTCTCGAACCCATCGAGGATTTTCGCCCGACCAGTACCTACAATTGTGGCGATTCACTTCACCGTTCAAGATAAAAGTTGCTTCGTCACTAAAAACCACATTGTCGACAAATCCGGGATTCTCATCGCACCGTAGCATGATTTGTTCACAACTCGAGTCGGCGGTCGAAGTCATCTTCATTCAGTTCCTGAACCCGATTGATTTTGTACGGATGAAGTTTTTCCTTCTTCAGCAATTTGGCTTGTGGTAAAATCGACTGCATGATCCCTGGCAATGTTCCTTGTTGAAGTGTGGGGGTTGTCTTGAAGTTCCAAGAGAATATTGACCCTTCTATCTTCCTCAATTCTTGGTCGACCTTGACGAGTCCTGTCTTTTACACTACCAGTTTCAGCAAATTTTGCGACAATTTTGCTCACCGTTGACCGCGAAATCGGTGCGCGGTTTGGATTTTCTGCGTTGAAAAACTGACAGGCGTCTTCATGGCTACGTATTTTATTACCACAACCAACAATAATGAGAATTTGAATCCGCTCTTTTTCGCTCAAATTCGCCATTTTCACAATGCACGTTCAACACTACCAATGGAGCAAGTATTGTGAATGGATAAGTTCAAACACCAAGTAATGAACTGTCAATATGACGTGTCGTAGAAAGCGTGTACGTCCGTCTCGGCCAGTGTCAAATGGCCAATGGCGGACAATTTGAACACTTCCGTTGACATTTTTTTGGTGTCTTGTTTGACGACAATCCAAGATAAACCTCGGATTATAATTTATCTGATTTTTTAAAATAATTTTTGATTAGTTTTTCATTAGAAATAAAATTTTAATTTTTTGAAATTCGAAAGCATTTTTCTCCCAAAAATTGTTATGTAAGGTACCAAACTTTTTATACCGTTGCATGCACAATGGAATACCTAACGACAAGGGGTAATAAATGTGGCGGGTTACCATTTGAAAAAACTAATGACGTCACGCCCGCGCGCAACCAGATGACGACAGAATTAAATTCACGATGTTATAAAGTGCACGGGATAAAAACAAAATCGACCTGTTTCAGGGTTTTTCCATCAAACCAAAGATAACAGAAATATTAATTTTGTTCCAGACTTTATCTACACCCTGTATAATTTGTAACCTTGAAGGGAGAATATCCAATAATGTTTATGAACATCACCAAAAACTATACCTATGATGCTGAAAGGACATTTTTGAAAGCATTTAAATGATATTTTACATATGTACTAGTTATTCAGTATGTTCTTGTAATATCAACAATTACATTATATTTATACCTAAACAATAAATAAAAACCTCAGAAAGAGAATGTTTTTACTAATCATGACTGCATTCTATTTTATTTGACGGTTACTTTTTAATGAAAAATATTTTAATAATTTGTTATGATCAATATTAGCACATTGGACATAATCTTAGCAAATATATATTTCTCTTAAAAACAGCAAGCTTACAAATCTATTAGTACAATAATTACACACACATTAAAAGAAAATTTTATTCTTTTTTTCACAATTACAAATTGTAATAAAGTAGTTCAGATATTAGTAAATAATTAAAGTATGTGAATAATATTTTCACTCAACCATATAAGTAATTTAATGAAGAAAACCTATGTACATATATGCTTGAAAGACAACTGAACGTATTTTTAAAACTAAAATATGTACACACAGTGTCAATTTTCTTTGAATACTTTGTAAAGTAAATGAACATTTTGTTATATGTAAATTAATGTTTTCCTTTGGTTTCTCTATTTCCAAAAAGCTATATCCTGAGAATAAAATTATAAAGTTCTGTTCTTCTTCATACTTTTCTATAGTAAAAGTAATAACTGAAATTAATATTTATAAATTATACATCCCTACAGAATGGATATGAAGAAATCAACATTCCTAAATATTCGTTTACCATGTGCTTCAATATGCAAACATGTATAGTTAGAGGTAGAATGCCATATGTGTTTAGTAATCCCTCGTAATTCCATGTTACCAAATTTTAAGTGACCCCCAATTAATTGGTTTTGGTAAGACACAGAAATGGACAATGCATTCATTTCATCTTCAAAAGCAACTGTTTCATATTCAAGTGGCTATAATATACTCCAGATATTGCATTTTTCTTAATTTAGAAACACTTTTCACGTAATAACTCATCGACATATTCTCTCAAAAAAAAACCGTCTTATTAGGCTATTGTTATTAATTAGTATAGTTTCAATTTTACTATTTCCATTGCATTTATCTGAAAATACAAATTATTTAATTACTTACATGCAAATGTATAGATTTGAATGTTAAGCAATAACTCATGAAAATAGCTATAATTCAATATTGCATTTAAGATGTTTCATTTTCAACATACTTTAAAAAAATAAATACTATTACTACTACTAATTATTTCTCGGTTTTACTCATATTTTTCTTTTTAAAGTTGTTGGTTATAACAGCTGATCGATGTTTGCAACCAAAAGTTACTAAAATTCCCTAACGTTGCGCGCTCAAGGTCCCCCGTTCACGAGAATTCCCGAAGTATGTTTTATAGAATCAAACGTTTGCTTGAGGCGACGATACCGAAATCCCGTGCTTACGTGAGTTTGTGGATTACATGAGCTGAGCTCCATCTATAAATACCGGCATTAGAGTTAGGGTCCCTAGTTGTAGGGAAGTGTAATATAGGCCTTTTAACTGGAGCTGACTTTTCCTCATCTATGCATAAAACAATTACTAAATAAATAATTTGTCATCTGTTCTTAAGCTATTAAATTTGAAAATTGTAAAATCCGCAAAGCATTATTAAACTTAATGGCAATTATAATTTCAACATGCGAATATTTATGACACTAACATATCTAACGACGGTCAGTTAAATTACCTAAGGCTTCACAGAGACAGAATTAGACCAAATGGAACTACCTCTAAACCTGTCATTTGCAAGACCACGGCATATGGAGTTCATTTAAAATGAAATAACATCTGTTACACAATATTTTAGGTCAAAATGTACAAGATTTATTTGTGCAGGATGCTTGTCACAATGAAAATTTTAATTATTCATCGTCGTGAAATATTTATATTCAGATATTTTGTCATGAAATATAATGTTTTGTACAGTTTGTTTATTGTGTAGGTATATAATCCAATACCTGTCTTAAATTGAAAATTAAATTAACTTTATGCAAATGTATGTATGTACAGCATTAACTATGTTTATTCTGTGCAGAGTGACATACTAAAAGCGATTTTGTTTACAAAAATTATCCTAAAAGCCACATGTTTATATATATATATAATCATCGCACAATGATTTTGACCTTCAATATCTATCTGAATAATAACAAGGTAATTTCATTTAATGAAAAAAAGGCAATTTCAAATAGCGCTTAACACAAAAACCGATTGCATCACGACGAGTTAATTGCGGAGAACGTCAAGGTTATTTTTACTGTTGTGTTTTGTTTTTCGAGTTTTGCTTGTTTTTTTTTTTCATTGTCAGCTCTTCATTTACTAATAGAAACAAAACACGATCATTTTACGTAAATGATCGTGTAATAATAGTTCTTTTATTTGTCGATGTTATTTCCCTTTGAATATGTATTAATGGTTCGCAAATTTGGTCATCGCTTTTTTATCTAAGCGCACATCCTCAGGTTCAACTAATTTTTGCGTTGAGCAGATAATGTTAGTGTTATATGTTCTGTCACATATGAAATTAGTTATATAAAATATCATGAAATCAATAATAATTACGATACGTATAAACGTAATAATAGTTTCAAATTATTTTTATTGTTCACTACAATATTGTTTCGCCAAACTTTGGCTTCATCAGGTGATGACAGAGTATCGATCGTAAAAAAACTGAAAAATCGGGAATTTCTCCAAAACCGGAGATATACACAATGATATCAGTATAAAATCAAAATAAAATATAAATCCAGCTATGTAAACATTGCTGTACCAATCTGTTTTAAAACATCAGGTTATCTATGATTTTAGAGTTTAAAAATTTCGGATTGTTACAATTTAAAAATCACCGGGTTAAGTACTTCTTTTGTTCTTAATGTTTCGTAGTAAAATTAGTACTATTTTTGTCTTGGTCAAATAAAGTAAGATTCTCTTTTTTATATTTCGATATGGTAGGGCCATCTATGAATCACTTTAAGTACGCTTCTGTCTTAAGTCGATAAGCTAGCGCAGTGTTGGTGCAGTTACTTGTAATGTATTCGTCAGCTCAACCTTATTAGACTTCGCATTGTTATAATTTCTTGTAATTTATTTTTTAATAAGCTTTAACATTTAAGTTGTAATTCAAGTTTAATTAATTTGGCTTTGTTAGAGTTTTTTGTCTATATTGTTATTCTTTACCTCTGTACCCTCGACGCGATTGAATTGAAACCTTATATAACCTGTTATATATGCCTAACAAAGTACAATTTAAAGTTAACAAGTAATTTAAATTATATTATTACACAGGGTGTTCCATTTTAAATAACACAGTTGGTATCTACTTCCGGTACAATCGGAAGTCCGCATTACTAAAAATATTTTCCTGAGATAAAGCTAAAGTATAAGTTTCCATATGAACGAAATTCCTAACTTAATTCGTAAAGGAGCTCTGGAAGCTTGACGCACTGTTGGAGGACCCTGTATAGTATAGTATAGTAATACAAAAAAAATAATGAAAACAAAATATCAACCTATATTTTAAGAAAACTATATTTTACTAAAATTAGAATTAGAACAGTAAATACAAAAAAAAAGCTGAAAACCGAACAATAAAATCAAATACTAACAAAATAATACAGAAGTTACGGCCATTTTATGATTATTGCCGCGTTATGTTTCTGAATTTCTTTCATCTTTTTGCTTATGGATCCTTCGACTTTTCATTTTGAATTTTTTTTTTGATTTCCGGCAGATATCTATTATTTATAGGTTATGTTGTATACCTACATAATCTATTATAAATTCTTACTATATATTTTTAAGTTAAAGGTATACTATTTTCATACGGTTATAAATTGAAAGTGCTAAAGAAAATTATTATTAACATAAATTGAATATGAAATTAAAGCTACAATACTTACTAATCTTACTACTAGTTCTAATTTGTGAAAATATTTCCAGATGGCAGTTGTGTTATATATTTACAGTATTACCGTAGGTAAACTAATGAGCTAACATGTGCAAAATTACAATTTGTGCATATGTTCAAGTAAAATATTTTGTACGTAATATGTGTAGAACAAGAACTTTAATTATTACGTGTTTTCTTTGCGTTAACTTACTGTGAATGTGTAGGAATACGTGCCTTTTTGTTATACAGGTAATTTAATATACGATATCATACAATTAAACGAGCACTTTAATGCTCTGAGTAATTATGGTTTCAATTACTACAATAAATAGACAAACGTATCCATATTTATAATCTAGAGTTTTATTCATATTTAGGTTATGCTTAAATGACTGATAACATCAAAAAGGAACCAGTTGCCATATGTTAACGTGCCTGTATTAAGACAGCTAGTTTATTCTTTCATTATTTTATTTATGAGTACCCATATGGAAATATACAGAGTTACCATATGTAGTAACGATATATGCAGATTAAAAATAAAATATAAGCAAACCTATGCAGACACAAATTGACACATTGCTAACATTAAACATAGATGCAAGTTCTTAATAAAGACAGCATTCTATCCCTTTCGACCTAATCTTAGGTGACTGCAAAATTAATGGAATACAATAACATTTTCTACAAGACTAAACCGAATAAACTTTAGTTACCGAGCAAAGAAGTAGTGAGTAAACAGATGATTCTTTCGACGTGAAGTGCTAGAAAAAAAATCGCAAACAGAATGAATGGAGAATTAGTCACCGTTATTTCAGAAGCTACGAGAATTATCGCTGAGATTTATGTGTTTATAAAGGGGTTTCCAGATGCAGGAGGAGATTTTTATTAGTTCAGTTAGTAATATGAACATCAGATATTAAGTAATAAATATAAATTCAGTCTTAAATATGAATAAACACTAGTAAATATTTTTAGTACGTTTAAGAGTACTTTAATCAGTGTTAGTGTCTTCATCCTTTTGTTACTGTTATACTTAATATCGCCTCATTTAAACCGTACGTAATATAGGCACATACAGAGTGGTTCAGCAGTGGATCGAAACTGCAAATATTGAAACTCTATGCTGGCCCCCTAAAAGTCCAGATTTAAATTTTCTGGAAAATTTTTGGGGATTTATGAAAAAGAGAATCTCTGATAATGTATACAACAATTCAAATCAATTATGGAATCAAATGGAAACTACTTGGGAAAATGGCATCATGGACTCTTATGAGAAACTTGTCGATAGCATACCGTTCCGTTTAGCAGGAGTAATAGAAATTAACAAAGTGTGAACAAATTATTAATTAATTTATATATTTTAAACTTTAAATTAATTATTTCTTTACCTTTTTTTTTTTATTTTTTATTAGTCTTTGTTTTGTTTTACTATGCAATATCATCATACTTTATTGTTAAAAAACTTAATTATAACATAAAACCGATAATATGACTATAATAATATAATGACAATACTTTCTAAATTGGATATACATGTAAAATTAGCAAATAGAATAAGATAGACAGCTGTTAAATTAATACGCATGCTATATATAAAAATATAAGAAGTTACATAAAATTTATTTAATACTTTAGTTTCTTTAATAAATAATATATAAGTAATCTGAAGTATAAAATAATTTGTCTATTGTATAAAACGTTACTGAACCCATTCATAATAATTTATTCCATTCCCCGTTGAATATGCTAACAATATTTATTATATAATCTATAATTACTGCAAAGAAACAATGTGTGTTAATATTGTACACAAGTTCTTATTCTTCCTGTTAGTTATTTCTTACATAAAAAAAACAAAAATAGTGATTGTTATGTTATTATGTATATCTGTCACCAGAAAGGACGCAAACCACTGTTCCTGATGTGTTTGTGAATTAGTGAAGTTATAATTAAGGTCTCCGTGGCATATTGCATACCGTTGGAAAGCGAAGTTCTTAAAGAAATTAGATCTGATTGCTTTTAGTTATTTTTTATTGCAATGTAAAGTTTACTTTACCTCTTCCAAAAACTGTGTGAGTTAATAAAATGAAAGTTACATGTTATTTCCAAGTAATTTTGATTTTGGCGGGACCACACAACAGTATACATTAATTAATTAGAAAGAAAACAAACTTGTTTCACAAAAAATATATGATTTATTTCATACATTAGATGTATATACATTTTGTTTGCCACGCAAAAATTATCGGTAGTATAAAAAATTTATTTATTGTCTTTATACATTATATAGATTTTCGAACGTTTATTTGGAAAACATCCTTATTACAGCAATATTATAAACTATGGTGGGCTTTTACTAAATATCTAAAAGTGGTATGAATTCTAAGAAACTCTGACTAAGTGGAGATACATTTACAGTTTAGTAATTTCTTCATATAAATACCTTCCCACATATTTCTTGCAAAACTTTTTCTTAATTATTTTGAAAATGATGTAAAAGAAAATGGACCAACGTTTCCTAAATTTTGGGTCAGATATGTAGACGACATTTTTGCAATTATTCCAAGAGATTTTGATTTAGACCAGTTTCTTAATTACATTAACCAGCACTCATCTATTAAGTTTACTCAAGAAATGAAAATTGAACAGACCCTACCCTTTTTGGATTTACTTATCTCTATTAGGGAGAACATTTTCCATTTCGATATATACCGAAAAGCCACATATACAGATAATTATATTCATAACGCTTCGTACACTTCCTTTAGACATACACAAACTACATACTTCTTCCTTCTAGACTACATAACACACCACTTTCAGAAATTAATTATAATAAAGAGTTATCATATATGTATGATAACTAGTCGGCCGACTAGTGATCGGTATGTCCTGAGTTCGAATCTAAGCCGTGTCGGTAATTTTTAAAAATAAAAATTACCTAATTAATTATCAATGGTGAAATTAGAAAATTGTAATTTTCAAACATTGTAAATTAGCGAGTTTTAAAATTATTTAAAACTAGTATAACGACCTAAAATTCGTCCAATAAAATTAATATATATTTACATATATGAATTAAAGGTCAATAAAATTTAACACCACTCATAATTTATAACTATTAATTTTAGTTATTACTTCTACTATAGAAAAATATGAAGAAGAACAGAACTTGATAATTATTCTCACGACATAGTTTAATTGGAAATAAAGAAACCAAAAGGAAATATTAATTTATATATCATAAAATGTTCATTTACTTTTTTAATAATCAATGTATTCAAAGAAAATTGACACATCATCAATAATGTGTGTACATATTTTAGTTTCAAAAATATGTTCAATTGTCTTTCAAGCATATATGCGGTTTTCTCCATTATATTACTTATATGGTTGAGTGAAAATATTATTCACATACTTTAATTACTTACCAATATCTGAATTACTTTATAATAATTTGTAATTAGAAAAAAAATAATGCAATTTTCTTTTAATGTGTATGTAATTATTGTACTAATAGATTTGTAATCTTGCTGCTTTTAAGAGAAATATATATTTGCTCAGATTATGTCCATTGTGCTAATATAGATACTAACAAATTATTAATATGTTTTTCATTAAGAAGTAACCGTCAAATAAAATAGAATGTAGCGATGATTAGTAAAAATTCTGTTTCTGATGTATTATTGCCTGCATTTATTATTTAGGTATAAATATAATGTAATTGTTAATATTACAGAAACATACTGAATAACTATTACATATGTAAAATATCACATAAATGCTTTCAAAAATGTCCCTTCAGCAACACAGGTAGTTTTTGGCGATGTTCATAAACATTATGGGATATTCTCCCTTCGAGGTTACAAATAAAAATTTAATAACATTGCATGTTCTTGTATGTCTCACTTTAAATCATATTTCTTGTTTATACTGTAACACATGTTTGGCCAATTATAAGTTGCAATGAATAACAACTATACCTACTTGTAATACTGGACATATTTAATTTCAACATGCACGTACCGCGTCCTTTATTAATAAGCATATTTCTACCATTCCTTTTAAAAGTACTGCAATCAAATATCATGGAAACGATAAAAAATTGGGAATTCATATGGATGAAATATTTCGTTTCAGATATAATCACAATTTCATAATCCATGTCATTATTTAGTACTCCATAAACTATGCAAATTCTTCAAACATATATTTGTAGGAAGGTTATGTTTCCAAATGAATCTGTCAATCGCGTGCTCAAGCAAGCCTAAATAAAGAATCATCTGAGTTTTCTTTATTTGTCAGATGTGTCCGAAACACTTCGAAATAACATAAATACATCAAATATGTAAAATTCCCATAAGCATTTATGTAATTTCGTTTATCAATTCAGTTATAAAAGCAAGCATTTAAAGTATGCCTCTATGCGGGTTGGCACCAACTAATCAGAAGTACATTTTCGGTTAAATGGTATTAGGAGCCAACAAGATTTTTGATTGGGTTCTACAAAGTACATATACATGACCTGTAAGTTTAAAACATGTTTTGTTAAAGTTCATCATGTAATGTTGTTAATTTCATTTGACAATTGGAAAGACAATTTGGTTAAGCACTCTCAGTCTGAGATTTCGTTCTCACAAGTTTATGTGTGAACGAATACACTACAACGAAGTATTGTCACGATGACAGGTGGAACGACAATTTGGTTAAACATCAACTTTTCATTGTCGTATAAGTGTCACGATGACAGTCTGTCAAAAAATTTGAAGTATACACTATTTTTATCGTAAACTTGACACAAGGCATGGTACTACCAATTTTATAGAACGAATAACATGAAACAACATTTAAATGCCGAACCGTCTTGGTTCTTTTTTTTTTTTTGGTCTGTCGACGTTCACCTTGGCCTAGATGCACACAATTAGACAATTAGTCTCAGCAATCAGTAAAAACATTAACAAAACCATAAAGATAGAAACTGAAAGTGTCATGAGCTCTGATCACAATCCAATTATAATAACTTTCAACGAAGACATAACCGAAAGAACATATCACACCTTCAAGACAGACTGGGCCGGCTACAAAACAGAACTATCACTGCAGTTCCTAAAATACAAAACACTGCAGAATTAGAACAGAACATAAAATCATTACAAGATAAAATAACAAACGCTGTTAAAAATAACACCATCAAAATAGAAAGGATATATAAATCAGGTAGTCTACCACATCATATTAAAGAACTAATAAAGGAAAAGAACAGAGCTAGGAGAAGACATAATCGTACACTCGCACCACAAGACAAAGCTATACTAAACAACCTTCAACATCAAGTACATAAGGAATTACTGGAACTGAAAAATGTAGAATGGCAAAGAACATTCGAAGAAATAGGTGCAGACCCCTCTAAGACATGGAAAATAATCAAGGCAATCAAAAGAGAACAAATACAAATCCCACCACTTCAATTCAATAACTCCACACAAGTCACCGCAGAAGAAAAAGCAGAAGCTCTAGCGGAATCACTAGAAGAGCAATTCACTCCCAACTGGGATGAAGTAGACATGCAACACGTAGTGCAGATTCACAAAGTAGTAAGCAGAAAAATACGTGAACCCTACTCCCCTAGCAACGACCCAGTCACAGCCGAGAACCTGAAAGCAATCCTTAAAGCATTAAATCCCAAAAAAGCTCCTGGTATAGACAACATCACCAACAGATCACTACAAAACCTCCCACCAAAAGCAATAATGTCAATTCTAGCAATAGCAAACTCCGTTATCAGACTCCAAACATTCCCAAAGATATGGAAACATGCCAAAGTAATAGTTATACCTAAACCAGGAAAACCAAAAACAATACCAAGCAGCTACAGGCCCATAAGCCTGTTACCATCCATTAGCAAAGTGATAGAAAAAATAATCCTACAGAAGATAAAGTACCACTCTGACAATCAAGACATAATACCAGAAGATCAACATGGGTTTAGAGAAGAACATTCAACGATAACACAACTTTCAAGAGTCACTGAGATTATCCAAGAAGGATTAGTATAACGACCTAAAATTCGTCCAATAAAATTAATATATATTTACATATATGAATTAAAGGTCAATAAAATTTAACACCACTCATAATTTATAACTATTAATTTTAGTTATTACTTCTACTATAGAAAAATATGAAGAAGAACAGAACTTGATAATTATTCTCACGACATAGTTTAATTGGAAATAAAGAAACCAAAAGGAAATATTAATTTATATATCATAAAATGTTCATTTACTTTTTTAATAATGAATGTATTCAAAGAAAATTGACACATCATCAATAATGTGTGTACATATTTTAGTTTTAAAAATATGTTCAATTGTCTTTCAAGCATATATGCGGTTTTCTCCATTATATTACTTATATGGTTGAGTGAAAATATTATTCACATACTTTAATTACTTACCAATCTGAATTACTTTATAATAATTTGTAATTAGAAAAAAAAATAATGCAATTTTCTTTTAATGTGTATGTAATTATTGTACTAATAGATTTGTAATCTTGCTGCTTTTAAGAGAAATATATATTTGCTCAGATTATGTCCATTGTGCTAATATAGATACTAACAAATTATTAATATGTTTTTCATTAAGAAGTAACCGTCAAATAAAATAGAATGTAGCGATGATTAGTAAAAATTCTGTTTCTGATGTATTATTGCCTGCATTTATTATTTAGGTATAAATATAATGTAATTGTTAATATTACAGAAACATACTGAATAACTATTACATATGTAAAATATCACATAAATGCTTTCAAAAATGTCCCTTCAGCAACACAGGTAGTTTTTGGCGATGTTCATAAACATTATGGGATATTCTCCCTTCGAGGTTACAAATAAAAATTTAATAACATTGCATGTTCTTGTATGTCTCACTTTAAATCATATTTCTTGTTTATACTGTAACACATGTTTGGCCAATTATAAGTTGCAATGAATAACAACTATACCTACTTGTAATACTGGACATATTTAATTTCAACATGCACATACCGCGTCCTTTATTAATAAGCATATTTCTACCATTCCTTTTAAAAGTACTGCAATCAAATATCATGGAAACGATAAAAAATTGGGAATTCATATGGATGAAATATTTCGTTTCAGATATAATCACAATTTCATAATCCATAAACTATGCAAATTCTTCAAACATATATTTGTAGGAAGGTTATGTTTCCAAATGAATCTGTCAATCGCGTGCTCAAGTCTGGTCGAACACAACCTTACAGCTGAGGTCGTGTTTTCGTCGCCTTAAGCACCGGCCGGTGCTTGAGGGTGGTTTATAAAACGCAGATGTGTCGTATTTACGTACTCGAGCCTCTGCAGCGCCTTGAGCATGATTTATAAATCTGGGCCTTAGACATTTAGTAAAAACACACCATAGTTTATAATATTACTGTAATAAAAGTACGGTTAGATTTTATGAGGTCTTAACAACTACAATAAGGATGTTTTCACAATAAACGTTCTAATATCTATATAATGTAAAAACTGAATAAATTTGTTATACTACAGATGATGTTTGCCTGGCAAACGATATGTACATCTAGTGTATCAAAAAATCATATATTTTTTGTGAAACGAGTTTGTTTTCTTTCTACTTAATTGTTCTTCTTAATTGTTCAAGATAATATACATTAAAATTAAACTTAAATTTGAAGGCTGTACCTAAAACTTTTTTAAAATTTAATTTTAAATGCTGAATTTTGTGGTATTGCAAATAATAATTAAAAAGTTGGAAAAAAACTCCTGGGACTAATATTGAGTTATTAGATCTTGAGAGACAGCCAATAACCCCTTCTAATGGCTAATTAATTTGGCAAAGGATGCACCAAACACCCTGCATTTAATACATTATTTAAATCATTAATTTAGATGTGATTTAAAAAATAATTATTATCATATTATTTCTTATTCACCATTACAATATTCAACGACTATGCCATAAGAATAATTTTATTAAATCGCAGAAAACTGGTATTACTTTTGTGCGTATCTATCCATATTGTTGATGAGCTTGCATGTCGGAACTGCAATAAAAGCATTCCGTTATAGCAGGGCTACCACAACAAGAAAGTTGTGTTCATCAGTTAATTATATATGAAGGAAGCGATTAATACTCGAGCAATCGACTTAATAAATTAAAATGCAAAAAACGGTTAAATATTTTCACGTACATACATATGTATAGTATGTATGTATGAGTGTGTTCGCTATTTAGAATAGTCAGATATGCACCTCTATGATTTTCTTTTGAAAGAAATTTCTCCTACGCTCTGCTGGCTACCCATTGGAATATTAATTAATTAATGATAACACGTCATGAGGTCAATTACGTAGTTCTACTGCTTAGTTTTCTACGCCGTACTAGTCTGTTTTACGTGCGGCTATATTAGAAATGTTCTCTAAAAGTATTCAAATACACATAATAAAATTAAATAAAAAATTTCGAACAATAGCAAGAAGAAAACGATGCGTTATACTTCTATATCCAGCTTTCCAATTGTAGAGGAAATGGTCGAAAGGTTGATCTAAACTGGTCGGTCTTAGCATCTTGTTTACTTTTAGAATCTGTAGAATATAATCTACAGTAACATTAAAAATTCATGTCTCCCTAATAAACTGGTCTCTACGAATAGCATATCTACTTTAAAATATATTACAGTGGCTTGTGTATTTTTTCGCCTGCGTAGTTATAAAAACACTGTGTGTTTTTATTATATGTTTATTTTCCCTTTTTAAAAGGTTGTTTACTGAACGAAAATATTTGTAAATATGTGCGTATACATAATTATTGCTCCAAATTAATTTGCAAAAAATTCTGATATCATTGAAGAAACGCCTTTAACATAAAAGAAAAAGTATTCAATTATTAACTATCATATCTCTGTGAAATTTATGTTATGGTTTAAAAAGTTATCCAAACATACGTAGGTCTTCAAATCAATCAAAATTTAGGATTATTATCCTTTTATAATTGCTGATTATACAGGGCCAATTGGTTAAAGATATGTAATAATACCACAATAAACAATATAATTTCCAAAATATATATTAAACAAAATAACAACTTGAGTAAATAAATTAATAACTCAATAAACGAAGACTATTATTAATTTAATAAGAAAATATTTCTAATGTGTGAGTTTAAGGTTTTAATATCTTGTATAAAAACAGTTGTTTTGAACGCATTCTTGTAGTCTCTCAGTCATAGAATTAACCAGATGTTCACAATATTCACGGCCACGCAAGCGTTCTCATACTTCCGTCACATTTCGAGTTAAATTTTCTACATTCCTTACATTTCTGTTTGCATCATCTGACCAATTGCGGACCATTGGACCCCAGAGGTTTTCAATTGGGTTAAGATCCGCCGATCGGGCAGACCATGGTATAACATGAATTTCTTCATGATACGCAAACCAATTTAGTACGATGTTCGTAGTATGGATGGGTGAATTGTCTTGAACAAAATATATGGGACCATCAGGAAAAAAAGTACGGGCACTTGGTAGCAAAGTATCTTCTAATATGGTAACGTATTCTTCCCTGGTAAATCAACTAGTTCTCCAGGCCCAGCAGCACACATCCAACCCCAAAATGCACAGCTTATTCGACCACTTCTTCGAGTAGGCTGAACATGTTCGGGTTGATATCTTGTTACATTATGCCGCCATAGAACTTTCGCAGAATCTTCAGAGGTTGCAAACATCTTTTCATCACTAAATATTACGTTATGCCAATCTCTGTTTAAATTGTCTCTCGCAAAACGTACTCTAGCTTCCGCGTGCTCGTTCGTCAATTCTACTTTTTGCGCTGGTTTTCTACACAGGAGACCTATTTTATTTAGCTGGCGTTTTATTGTAACATTTGAGTAATCCAGCCCAAGTTGTTCTTTGATCTTTTCTGTTGTAGTGAAGGGATTTGTCAATACCCACTGTTCTATTTGAGCAATTTGGTGCTGACTTAAACAAGATTTCCGGCCGGTACGTGGCAAATTCCGAAGTGGTCTGTCTTCAACATTGTTGTTCCGGTAACGAGAAATCCAACGCTGAATTTGTCTTGTCTGTAAATGCAACAAACTAATGAAGAAATGAACTGTCGGTTTCTATGACATTTGCTTACCGATAAATCCACTTCATCCGCAATTTGTTGCTTAGTGTAAAGGGCAATAATTTTACCCCTTGTTTCTAACGACGTTTCACGACGCTGATTTACAGCCATTATTATTTGCAAATAATGATGAATATACTGTTGCGTTTTCGGGTTCGCAATAAACAACTAGTGCAAATATTTTGAAACAGTCTGTATATTTACACACTTAAAACTACTACGAATAAATTAACACACGTATTTATTTCTTTATTGCACTGTAATAAAAACTACACCCCTCTATTTATATTTATTTTAAACTGTTCGAATATTACTGAATGAATGAATTCCTTATCCCACCGGCGGCATTTATATATATCGAGATTTCGTAAGTGCTCGCCGGGAAATGTTTACATTTTAAAGTAGATATACTATTCGCGCACGGCAATATATTAGGGAGACATGAGTTCTGAATGTTACTGTAAGTGATTGCCTTATAACGAAACAAAAAAAGAGGTGCCTACTACTGTTTCCTAGTCATAATCAGAATTGGAAATTCTGATATTTCAAGAATGTGTATTATTCCAAGTATTAAAAGTTTATACCAATTGCTTGCCTGCAAGTTGAGAATGTATCCACTATTATGGAATTAGTACGAGAAAATAATATACAAACTGTTCTTTTGGTAGAGTGTATTAGAAGTAACTATCCTTGTTTAATACAATAGATCAGGGGTCTCCAAACTACGGCCCGAGGGCCACATCCGGCCCGCGGACAGATTTTGTCCGGCCCGCGGAGAGCTAGCATACTTGAAAACTCCTTTTAGAGAACATATTTTTTATAGCAAATTAAATTTAGTTTACTGAAGTATTCTAGTTTTATGTTGAATAATTATTAATATGACATCTACATTGATATGGTCATGGGCTAACTACTCATAACATTGTTGTAGGCTTATTGTTATTGTTTTTGTGATAAGTTGGATAAAGAAACACAGAATTGTAATGAGTAAAGACATGTATAATATGCAGAAAATTTTACTTCAGTATATAATAACTAACAAATTATTGAAATGAATCCAACTAACATTTTATACATTTTAAATAAAAACATAACTCATAACAAGCATAATGACATATGAAATACTAATGAGATTTGTGTAATTGAGATTTTCCACTGACAATAGTTTGTAGTTGTGGACTAATTTTACTTGTACCAATTATTAAAAGTGATTTAAGATGCTCATCAGTTAATTTAGATCTGTAAACATTTTTTGTGTACTTCATTTTGGAGAAGGTCTTCTCACACAAATAAGTAGCACCAAAAACAGAAAACAGCCCACGAGCAAATTTATGCAAATTATCAAATTGTGTCAGTGGAAGACTCTTATAAAATTCCAACAAAGATGAGTTTTGATATTTGTTCTTAATTATATCACTGCACTGTAGATCAATTATTTCCATTTGAGGTTCCGGGGCTAGGGTTTCAATGTCAGTATCAAAAGGATTCTGAAAAATCTTAATTTGATTCGCAATGGCATCAAAGTCCGAGAAACGAGTATCAAAATTTATTTTCAAAGCACTCAAAGTTTCGATTGCAAAATCGATAGGAAACTCAGTCTCAGTAGTGTGGCTGAATATTTCACATGTTTTAAAATGTGAAAAACATTTACTTCGTAGTTGTGATTGAAACAGTATCAATTTCTTCCGGAATTATTTGATATGAGTGTATAAATCAGGAAGATGCTGGTTTTCTCCTTGCAATCTCAAATTCAGTTCGTTCACATGTTTTGTCAAATCAACATAGAATGCTAACTTCCACAGCCATGCGTTGTTTTGTAATTCAGTAAGAGAGCGATGCTTTTCATTCAAAAAAATTTCGATCACTGCTCGAAGTTCAAAAAAGCGCTGAAGGACTTTCCCACAACTAAGCCAATGTACGGCAGTATGATAAGGTAAGTCATTTTCTCCAATCTCTTCAATAAATTGTCGGAATTGTCGGTGATTCAGCCCAAAAGATCTGATAAAATTAACAGTTGATATGACTGGTTTCAGAACTTCAGACATATCCAAACATTTTCCGCACAAAGACTGTTGATGAATGATACAATGTAAGACTAATGGTTTTAAACCACCGTCATTTTCTACAGCCTTTGACACAAGAGCGACCACTCCTTTATCTTTCCCACTCATGTTTTTGCCTCCATCAGTTGTAATATATTTCAAGTTTTTCCATCGAAGGTTCTTTTGATTAATGGCCATTTCAACTCCTTTAAAAATATCTGTACCAGTAGTTGTGCCATGAATACTATTCATATCAAGAAGTTCTTCATGCACTTCATAGCTTTTATCTACTCCTCGAATATAAATCAACACCTGAGCAGTATCTGACACATCCGTTGACTCATCCAAGGCCAAAGAAAACCACTCAACATGTCCATTTTTGTCGAACAGTTGAGAGGATATATTTTCAGCGATGTTTTCTACCCTCGAGCCACAGTGTTTGCTGACATACTGACACTTTTTAATAAATTTACCTTTTCAGGGCACATTTCTTCGGCTACTGCAATTATGCATTCTTTGATCATTTCTCCATCGGTGAATGGTTTTCCACGTTTTGCAATTTCAAGAGCCACACGAAAGCTGGCACGCGTTGCAGCCTCTTGTTCAGTTTTGAGTTTTGTAAATGAAGATTGCTGCGATTTCAATCCGCGCTTCATAGCTTCGAATTTTTCTGTCCGCAAACTTCCTGTATATTTTGAGTAATTTTGAAAATGTTTTGTTTCATAATGACATTTAATGTTATATTCTTTGAGAACGGCTATGCTTTCATTGCAAATCAAACATAGCGCCTTTTTACTGGACTCAATTACGAAATACTGAATGTTCCACTGATCTTTGAATTTTCTGCATTCACTATCAATTTTTCGCTTCTTTTCCATACTACTAAATCACACACAAAAGCAACAATTCAAATCAAAATACTGTTACAAAGATGTCTTAAACTTAAACACGCACAAACACGTTTTAAGGAGGTACGCACTATTTTATTTCACAACAGTGTCATAGGAACTGACTTGTGGTTGCGCCACTAGCCTGCTTATATATTCCAATTACTGCCATCTAGAAGTGAGTGGAAGACACCAGAACTTTCTCGAACCAACGAGATTATTCTGTACGTGCTATTAGCGCCATCTGTTAGCGATAGAAGGTACTACCTATTTCCGCTTGTGTCCACCAGATGTCGTGTCACGTTACTCCTCATGGCTCGTACTCTACGACTAATCTAGAAATTACAGATAATGACAGGAAAATTAATAATATGCAGTGTTGCCGTTTTGCAGCCTTTTTTAAACGTTGCGTACTTTTTCGGACTTTTTTTCATCAGTGGACTATTTCACTTTTTACCACCGGCAACAATGATAATATGGTTTTGGCCCTCGGAACTTACTGGAGTAATCAGTATGGCCCTAAGGCTGGAAAGTTTGGAGACCCCTGCAATAGATGAACAAGAAATAACATTCCTTTCTAACACAACAAACATGCTACCTACATGTCAATGTGTGTAGGAGTGAAAGCAAGTTCATCAGTACAACAAGGATAGCAGTTGCACTTACACATTTCATTTGAATGTTGTTTGCTAGAAACGGCCGATCTCCACTCGAATAGCACCTTTGTTAATCGCGTTTCAGGTAGGTGGGTAACGGTTGTTATTTAAATATGGATTACTATAGGGCATAAGTAGAACTATTTATGATAAAGCAATTTTACAGTGGTACGAGGGGAGGTGAAAATATTCGCGGAATGGCGGGGATAGAGACGAGAGATTTTTGGTTTGTGCACCGGATACCAGACGGCGACTTAATGCAACTGTAAATGTCAAATGTCAGTGCGATTGGTACATTGACGTTTCAGATATCGCCAGTTAAAGTAGTAAATCGCGAAGGAAACAAGCACTATGAACAAAATTGTGTATCGTGCCGTGATTAAATGCCTCAATAGGCAAGGAAAAACGCCACAGACTGTTATGGAAGAGATGTCGTCTGTTTATGGGGACTCTAGCCCTGGCAAAACAAGGATTTATAAATGGCATAATCTGTTTAAACAAGGCAGAGAGTTTATTGAAGACGATCAGCGCTCAGACCGGCCGATTGAGGCGACTTCTGCAGATACTGTGGAAAAAGTAGAAAACCTTGTCATTAAAGATGCTCGGTTGAAGAAAAACAAATCGCATAAATAGTCGGCGCAGTTTTGAACATCCTTCATCAACATCTTGGCATGTCTAAAGTCAGTGCAAGATGGGTACCGAGAATGCTCACATCGTTTCAGAAGCTACAACGCATCAAGCGGATTGTGACTGGGGACCAAACTTGGGTTCATCACTATGAGCCTGAATCGAAGAAGGAATCCATGCAGTGGCACAAAAAAAGGCACGGTGCCGTCTAAGAAGTTCAAGGTGTCACAATCGGCTGGAAAAATTATAGCTACGGTCTTCTGGGATTCAGGGCGTATTTTAAGTAACACGGGGCAATATTAGGCTACAATATTAGATAAACTAAAGACGGCATTTTAAGGAAAAGAAGGGAAAATGGACTCGATGTGTTCTCCTTTTGCACAACAATGCACCCGTTCACAAGAGTCATTATGGTCTAAACTTGGCCCCGCCTGACTACTATTTATTTCCAAAATTAAAAAAACAGCTTCGAAGAAAAAAATTTCTCATGATGAAGGAGTGAAATCTTTTTTGATGGTATATATAAATTATTTAAAAGATCTGAAAAATGTATTAGGGTCAAGGGAGAATACATTGAAAAGGAAATTTAAAATTGTGTTTCATTTCACGCCCCTACATCGTCATTCCGCAAATATTTTGACCTCGCCTCGTATCTCTGCGGAAGTAACCAGGGATTTAATTGCAGTGAATTATCGGGAAAGATCCATTCTAATAGCGCAACTACAATTCGTAACACAGTTCGACGTTTTGAAACGACTTCTACGTTAGTAAATATTAAAAACAAAAATGCTGCTAATAGGAATGTCAGTAATTTGGAAGTGCAAATATGCGCTTTGGTTGAATTAAATCCTAGTATATCATCCGGACAAATTGCTCGCGAATTTAACATTGCGGCTACAACGATCCAACAACTATTACGTATAAATAAGTACCGATCCTATAAAATATGAACGTCTCAAGAACTTCTTCCCGCCGATTATTACAGGCGTATAGAATTTTGAGAAGTAATAATTAATAAACATCACAATGACGAGTTATTTTTTAATAATAACCTGTTCACAGACGAACATCATTTTATGTGCATATAGCCATCATAATCGCGCAATTTATCGGTATTGATCGCGTGAAAATCTACGTTGGAATATACCTACGCGAATGCAATATCCGGTGAAAGTAAATGTATAGGGGCAGTATCCACGAGAATGAAATAATCGAACTTTCTTATATCAACGGTAATTTAAACGGAAATAGGTTCTTGGAGTTGCTGCAAAATAATATTATTCCGGCCGTACGGGAAGGATTTAATATTAATGAAATTTGGTTTCAGCTGGACGGTTGTCCCGCGCACACTACTCGCAATGTTACCCACTTTTTACACTCTAACTCGTATCGAATAGCGATTTTTTGCAAATATGTCGTATGTTATGCATTCTATATATATTTATCAAGAGTACAAAAGTATTTAGAACTGGATTTGCAATATTTTTTGTAGGCATGAAATTTAAAAATTCGGACCGGAAGTAGCACTTTTACTCTTAGGGAGTAGCACTTTTTTGATAATATCTTCTATAGAGATTTATTAAGAGAATAGAAGTACTTAGAATAAGATTCTGAATAATTTTTGTATAAAAAAATTCTTAAAGTTCTATAATTTGAATTTGAAACGCTCATACGTATAAGAAAGTTGTGTGGTGGCCGGTATGGCCACCACACAACTTTTTTTTACTTTCTTGAATAAATTACAGGCCGATTTTAACAGAAATGACACAATAGAAAATAACCAACTGTCAATGATGAGAATTAATGAACTGACATCGAAAATTTTTTTTAGGATCTATCCATAGGGTTCGATATTTCAAGAACCCAAAAAAATTGAGGAAAGCAGCCTTAATAATTTCACTATCATTCCATTTCCTTGAAATAACCACATTTTTTTCTCCTAAACCATCTAGTAATTTACTTCAGCTTCAAACTCCGATATTTCAAAAAACGTTGGGAATTCAGGAAAAGAGAATAGAGTGATTTTGGTTTAAAATTGGTCATTAAGAAACAAATACTGAATTGTACCACAAATAGCGATTTGATCTATTTTAAAACTTTCACTAAACACGTCTTCGTTAAGCAGTTGTACATCAGTCGAGATTGAAAATTTAAATATCCTCTTGTGAACGCATGTACTGCTAGAAAATAACACCAATTTTTTTTCGCAAAGTCCCACTTTCCGTTAAATCATCTTCGTATACAAACAGAAATGATAATTTTCAGACAATTTTTTATTAAATTTTCAACCATTAGAAAATAATATTGATATTTTGGGAGTAACTATAACCTCGAATCAAAAAATTATAAAAAAAGGTGGGAACATGTAATTTCTATAAATAATTACTCCATAATTACAAATAATAATTCCTATAATTTATATGAAAGGTGTCACGGTTGTTTCATTTGACGTACAGTCGGATTTTATTTTAGAGAACGTTCACAATTGTTTAGGAATTTTCTGTACTAATAGGTATTAGGATTAATTTGTTTAGGCATATGGGAATATACACAACGAATTGTTGAAAGTTTTTTCGTAGAATAACACCTGACAGAAAGTACTTTCATACTAAAACATGACTTCATACAGTCTAAATAATAATGACATGTTTCATGAAATTTATTCGGTTGAATTCCCAGATTGAAACTAACACTTTTGTCAGCATTCTTTCTCATTTCAAATTCGACGTCAACTGACCTGGATAAATAAACAAACTTTTACAACTGATTTCAACCGAACTTACAGTATTAAATAATCATTTTTTACCATTGTTTCATATTTATACAACGTTGGATGTTTTATACGCATTTCAAGCAAACTTTCTATCTTTTTTTTTCTATATGAATAGAATGTTAATCTCAATGCATGCCTGTACAATAAACAGATGAAGCTAAATCATAAAATTTGTTTTGAATCTATCATTAATATCACATAAATTTCATAATGAGATTAGATTTAATATTTGATGATTTCTTATTTTTTTTAAACGACTTTTTAAATCAGAAAACATGTTTTGCATGTTTAGTATGCCACCTTCACTCTCAGTAAAAATAAGCACGACCGACATAATAGTTTTTTTTATATATATGGAATTTCTGTGGTTTCCCTGTATGAAGTTAACTTTTCCTTTTTATAAAGATATTGTGGCATTTAATTTCTTAAAAATGAAATAAATTTTATTTGAAGAAGAATATATAGCTTGTGAAATTAATTTTCTAAACGATTATTTCCTAAACTAATATATTCACTAGGAAAATGTCATTACAACACATCCTATTTATAGTATTTTACTTTCTTATACGTAGTATAAGCAAGTATTGTGTTGCCGAAAATTTTCGACCTCGAGATTTTTGCAGATGTCCACGTTTTGAAGTCCCCTAATACCAAAAAAGTGGTTTTCAAAAAATGTGTGTTTCTCTCTCTGTGTGTGTGACTACGATAGCGGTCAAGGCGGTGTAGACATCAATTCCAAATTTTGTATTTACGTGTGTAATCTCCTTCTTGAGATCTGATTAGATTTTCAGTAAAATTGGTGGACCGGAAATAGTAGTTTACTTCAGACAAAAAAATCGAATTTTGCAAATATTTCGTCAATTACTAAGTTTAAACAAACTTATAAAGAATTCAAATGTACTCAGAATTAAATTTGAGAAAAATTGTGTTAAAACAGTTTTTCGAAATTCCTACCGGAAGTAGGTCTTTTACTCTTATCGAAAATCAGTTTTTTGCGAATATCTCGCAAGTCATGCTTTCTAGGCAGGTACATTACGAGTATAAAAGTATATAAAACATAATTTCAAATATCTTTTGTATAAAAAAAATTTCAAAATTCAGACCGAAAGTAACACTTTTACTCTTACCGAATAGCGACTTTTTGCAAATATGTCGTAAATTATGCATTTTGTGTATATTTATCAAGAGTACAAAAGTATTTAGAGTTAGATTTGCAATGTTTCTTGTTTAAATGAAATTTCAAAATTGGGACCGGAAGTAGCACTTTTACTCTTAGCGAGTAGCACTTTTTTTTATAATATCTTGCAAAGTATGCATTTTATAGAGATTTATTAAAATAATAGAAGTATTTAAAATAGGAATTTGAATAATATTTTTATAAAAAAATTCTTGAAATTCTATAATTTCAAACGCTCATACGTATAAGAAACTCGTGTGGTGGCCACACCTCATTCTTTAATCATGAAAGACTGCTACTATTGCCTGGTGTGCATGGTGGTTTATAATTATTACTTTACAATACGTGGAATGCTAATAAATATAAAGTGTAAATAAATAAATTCTTTCCGCTAATTTGAACATTTAGCTGAGAGTATTAATATCTATTTCTATTTAGAAAAATCTGCTAAATAGTAATCAAGATGGCTTTATTAAAAATTAGAACGTTAATAGGTACTACACGATTTTATAAAACTATTAGTTAAAACACGCGATTGTGGGAATATTGTATTGGGACTCTTTGTAGACCTTTACCAAAGATTTTGAAGTGTGGACCACACATCTCTTTTAGACAAATTAGAAAGATGAGAGGTGCAGATTTAAAGTGGCTTCAATTTTACTTGAGTAATAGTTATAAATATGCTGGAGGTCACAAATAGAAATTACGTCAGTTAAGAGCTCCTCAAGGATCCATACTGAGTCCAATCCTTTTTACTATTTTCGTTAACGACACTATACATCAATCAACCCCTGACCATACCATAATACCTTCCCTGATGACATTAACATTATTGTTGATTAACATATGTCAAAGACACAAGTGATCTGGTTAGTACTTAATAAAATAACTTACTAGGTAAGGCGAAATAAACTATATATAAATAGTAACAAATTACATTTTACAATCTTCAACATAAGTATGGGAAATTTTTCTTTTATGTCAGACAGTCAGTATTTATAGATCAAATGAAACTAGATTGTTGAGTTTATGTGTAGATATCAGTCTAAAATGGAGTACTCTAGAGTGCCTTTATAATCAGAATGGTGACACTGATAAGATTAGTACTTGACGCAAATTGTACCTACATAATAGCGTCTTGTGCAAACATTTTACAGTTGCATTCCTATGTTTATTTACCACTTATCATTTAATATGCAAATTATAGGTTAACTATTTCAATCCATATTTAATAATATTGAATTACTTGTATTTTGTCATTTGACAGATATCCACAGGTATCCACAAAATGACCGATTTGGTTTCTATTGATCTCTTATCTCGTGTCATCACTTTCATCATAAAGGCACTCTAGATCACTTATATTGATCATGAATCATCCAGACTCGCAAGATTGTGCTGCGCGTTAAAGAGTTAAGTAGCGTAACATTTGAAGATTTGCTTATAAATGCGACAAATGTGAATATAGAACAAAGAGCAAAACAGCATTTAGAAGGACATGTACAAACTAAACATTTGAAGTATTGATTTTAAATGTGAATATAAAACAAACCTCAAAAATAATTTAGTACAAAAAAAAAATTTGTATGCCTCTACCCTATTCTTAAGTAGGAGCAGCTTTACAGTGTTGATATTTTGACATTGTCTTTTATATACGTGTACTTAGTTTTCAAATAAAAATAAATTCCCTCTCAAGTCTAACAGAAGCAATACAATTTTTGCAGGGCTAATTATGCTGTATTTTACGATACATTATTCCGTGTAAATAGTACTACTTTGAAGAACTTAATGCTGATGATGCATGTGAATATAATTTACAATTTGCTTGAGCAATTTATTTCGTGTTACGGAGGCAGTGGACATGCTAAGAATCATGTGCATTCTAGTTGGTATGCTAATGAAATTATTGGGGATATTAAAATAAAATACAACGATCACAGCAAATACAGAAAAAAGCATTTGGCCGTTGATTTTAATTTTTTCAAGAGTATGAGAGCTCTGTTAATGCACAGATAACTTACGATCACTACAGTACAGAGCAATCAATTGCTACCGAAAGTAAATACTTTTGGTCATTTATAACCTCAAAGAGGGTTTTAGTAGACTTCCGGGTAAGGTTTTCAAAGATGATCTGTATTATAGTACGCATCAGGTAATATGTAACAGCATGTCTTTTGAGAGTATACCATCAGTGTCTGGGGAAGACGTTATGTTTGCTATTAGATGACTTAAGAACAGTCCTGATCAAATGCCTAGTTTAGTACGGAGACTTTTCAAGTAGTGCTGTTCTTTGTTTTGGAAGGGCAATAAAATATATTGGAAATGTGAGTATCCCATTCGCCTTAAAAACGTCCTTATACGCAAGTGTTTAGAACTCAACTTGGAAAAAATTTTGTATAAATTTTTTTTTAAAATTTGGACCAGAACTAACACTTTTACTTTTATTAAACAGCACTTTTTTGTGAACATCTTGCAAATTATGCATTTTATACAGATTTATTTAGAGTATAAAGTGTTTATACGTAGTTGGATTTGAAGTAATTTCAGTATAAACAAAATTTCAAAATTTAGGGCGGAAGTAAGTCAAAAGTATTTGAAATTTAAATTGGAAAAACTTCTACATAAAAATTCGAAAAGCCCATACGTATAAGAAAGTAGTTTGATGCACACACCTCTTTTTTTCTTATGTTTGCTAATGGTCACTAATGGTTTCGTTTAAGAAATTTAATGTACGTTGTTTTCATTTTGTTAGTTAAGATTTAAATAATGTTTGTTTTTTACCGAAGGTTAGTTTGGTATAAGTATGTTCATTTTCTTTTCTATATTAGGGATATTAACAGATTTTACTAGTGACATTTTTTTTGTCCAGATTTGGAAGAAGACGTTTCTGAAAAATAAAGTTTTTGCAGTAACAAAGTTATATGTTGTTTTTTTGACAACAATTACGAGCACCCCTGGTAAATATTATTTATTTTTATGTTAACATTCTTGTTACATACAATAGAATCAAAAGGCACACAATATTTTCAATTTGTTTTTTTTTAATTTGAACAATATGTTTAAACTTATTTTCACGTATCAATCATCGCGTGTAAATGCTGAATAATTACTATTTACCTTAAAAACACAAGATTTACATAAACCCCATGGTCATTTAACTGCTAACAAAAAAATTATCCAGCTTCATAAACGATCTATATTTCACTAAATTCTCTTTAGTGGTTCTGGATATATTTGTAAGTAATTATATTGTAATTGCTAGTATATTTTTTAATTATAAATCTAATTATGATTTTGGGCGTTGGAATTAAGTTAATGTAATTAATAACAACACGTGAGATGCGAACCCACGACCTATCAATCGCCAATCAGGCTGCCTTGCCTCCGAACCATCGAGGGTTGTGTAAGTTTGAGTCTTTTAAATCGTAGTGGATCGTATCAACTAAGAGATGTTGAAAGCTGGCACTCCGAAGTACATATTTACTAAATATTAAATAATTATAAAATTTTAATAACTAAAATAATCACTATGACATTAAATGTAAGTTTGGAATCAATAACTAAATAATTTCTTAGGGCATTAACGTCTAATCTCAAACACTTTTATCAGCATTTTATACATGATTAAGTTTTGAGATGCCTGTAGTTCTTTTTAACGAAGTATTTAGTATTGTGCCCCCAAAAAAAGAAAATAAGGTGCGGCCACCGCACGACTTTCTTAAACGTATGAGCGTTTCAAACTATGCAATTTTAAGAATTTTTTTATACAAAACTTATTCAAATTCCTATTCTAAGTACTTTCATTCTCTTAATAAATCGCTATAGAATGCATACTTTGCAAGATATTCGAAAAAAAGTGCTACTCGCTAAGAGTAAAAGTGCTACTTCCGGTCCGAATTTTGAAATTTCATGTATACATAAAAATATTGCAAATCCAACTCTAAATACTTTTGTACTCTTAATAAATATATATAGAATGCATAATTTACGACATATTTGCAAAAAATCGCTATTCGGTAAGAGTAAAAGTGGTACTTCCGGTTCCGGTTAAAATTATAATTTAAATACTTTTATACTTGTAATATACCTGCCTAGAAAGCACGACTTGCGAGATATTTGCAAAAAACTGATTTTAGATAAGAGTAAAAGACCTACTTCCGGTTGGAATTTCGAAAAACTTTTTTAAGACAATTTGTCTAAAATTTAATTTTGAGTACATTTGAATTCTTTATAAATTTGTTTAAACTTAGTAATTAACGAAATATTTGCGAAATTCGATTTTTTCACTGAAGTAAACTACTACTTCCGGTCTACCGATTTTACTGAAAAACTAATTAGATCTCAAGAGGGAGATTATACACATAAATACAAAATTTGGAATAGATATATACAGCGGTTTGACCGCTATCGTGGTCACAGACACACAGACATTTTTTAAAAACCATTTTTCGGTGTCAGGGGACTTCAAAACGTGGACATCTGCAAAAATCTCGAGGTGGAAAATTTTCATCATCACAATACTTCCTTATACTACGTATAAGAAAGTAAAAATTGATAGACAAAAGATAACTGAAACACTTTTTCGATTACTTTTCTTGATAGAGGACTGCCACCAAAAGTTGCTTATTTGGTCTTTGCGATTCTAAATGGAGGTGCTAGAGGTAAAAGAAGAAAATGAGCAATTATTTATGTTTTTTGAAGTAGTATGTCCGATTATGAGCATCAAAAACGTCCAACTATATTTCGACACGAAATAGCTTTTCAATGTAAAATTAAGCATAATAATAAAATTAATTACCTCTTTGGTGGTGACTCCTTTAACATTAGATAACACATTAACATCACTAGTTTTCTTGACAATCCCATTATTACTACTACTACCACAGTTTTTGTTACAACTAACTACGGTAGAACCATTTACGACAGTAACTGGAGGTGAGGTTGGAATATTATTGCTGGCAGTATTATTGATATTGTTATTATTATTATTATTATTATTATTATTATTATTGCAACCATTACTAACAATATGAATCACTTCCTTAATACCACTAATACTTCCGTTGTAACCGTTACTGTTATTATTGGTATTATTATTATTATTATTATGAATATTATTATTGCTACTACTGTGATTACTAACGTTATGATTACTATTTAAATTTGTGTTGTTATTATGATCTTTGCTGCAGTCCTTTAAATTCTCAAAACGGGCCAAAATTTCTTTGACTGACACTTTCGGCTCGTTACAATTCTCTTCGGGAATGGTTTCCATTCTTCCAGTAGTCGCTGACGACGGTGTTTCTGCATGCTTCTTATCTGGGCTGACGAGTTTTTTTTCACCGCATTCACTACCGAGAATTTCGTAGCAACTCTCCGAATTGCTACTTTCCGACTTGTTCCAGGATCTGATGCTTCCACAAGAACTCTGACCGTAAACTTCACACTTAACCGCGAAGGATTTGGCTTCGTTATCCGATTCATCACTGAGACTCTCGCTGTTATTAGACGAATTAGCCAGACTGTCCAAACTGTTGGTTTTAAAGCGCGACACGTTGAGTTCGGTGGGCGTCCGGATCTCTTTGAAACTCTTGTAGGAATCCGAGAGGATTCTCGAATTATTCCTGTTCATAATTTATTCGATTTCTCGACGTTTTGAATTATTTTCTATGTCATTCACTACGTAATGAATGGATGCGTTGCATTTTTAATGATTAATTATTCTTTCTTAGTAGTTAACAACAGTTTATCGCTTCAAATTTATAATCAAAACTTCATTCATATGGATGTGTGTAGACAATTAACGCGAAGCCGTACAATAATGTTATTCACGCCATCGATGCTGAGCGACTTTTGAGAGCGCTCGGATGAGCGCGCTACCGTAAAAAAAGATAGCTGTGGACGGGCACAGCTGACGAGCTCTAATAGTTACGGTGACCCACAGAAAAGCAGTTGACCAGTCTGGTGTTATGTAGGACGACTAACTGCTACGAATCGACTAGGAGAAATAATGTGGCAGACCGTCTCTTGAAAAATAACGTTGAATGATGTTCGGTTTTGTGTAGGCAAAGGTGGGGAATTTCTATTTAGAGTAGAGTAAGCAGAAGATATACATCGTACATACCTGGATAAGAAGAAGTGGTAGGTACACTGCTTCTCATTTCTCCGATATGGAATTACAGAATGCCGGAATGTGAGGTTACGAAAGTATTTTTTCATGCAGGGTAACACTTATAATAAGCCTTGCTGCTAGAATATACACACGAATGTTTATTTACAGTTAGGCTTTTTGTGATGATACATTCTTAAGTAAATCTCAAAGATAATCTTTGATATATAATATAAAAGAAATGGTATATTTTCTGAATGTCGACGGATTATGTAAAATTGGTAATAGAATTTGCTAACAATTACGCATAATATATTAAGGATATTGATAACTACCAGGAAGCCTTTTACTTTCTTATACGTAGTATAAGGAAGTATTGTGATGATGAAAATTTTCGACCTCGAGATTTTTGCAGATGTCCACCTGATACCGAAAAAGTGGTTTTTAAAAAATGTCTGTGTGTGTCTCTGTGTGCCTGTCTGTGTGCGTGTCTCTGTGTGTGTGACCACGATAGCGGTCAAACCGCTGTAGATATCAATTCCAAATTTTGTATTTACGTGTATAATCTCCCTCTTGAGATCTGATTAGTTTTTCAGTAAAATCGGTAGACCGGAAGTAGCAGTATACTTCAGCGAAGAAATAGAATTTTGCCAATATTTCGTCAACTACTAAGTTTAAACAAATTTATAAAGAATTAATATGTACTTAAAATTAAAATTGAGAATAATTTTATTTAAAAAGTTTTTCGAAATTCCTACCGGAAGTAGGTCTTTTACTCCTGTCGAAAATCAGTTTTTTGCGAATTTTTCGCAAGTCATGCTTTCTAGGCAGGTACATTACGAGTATAAAAGTGTTTAAATGATAATTCTAAATATCTTTTGTATAAAAAAAAATTCAAAATTCGGACCGGAAGTACCACTTTTACTCTTACCAAATAGCGATTTTTTGCAAATATGTCGTAAATTATGCGTTCTATATATATTTATTAAGAGTACAAAAGTATTTAGAGTTGGATTTGCAATATTTTCGGTATACATGAAATTTCAAAATTCGGACCGGAAGTAGCACTTTTACTCTTAGCGAGTAGCACTTTTTTTTCGAATATCTTGCAAAGTATGCATTCTATAGCGATTTATTAAGAGAATGAAAGTACTTAGAATAGGATTTTGAATGATTTTTGTATAAAAAAATTCTTAAAATTGTATAGTTTGAAACGCTCATACGTATAAGAAAGTCGTGTGGTGGCCACACCTCATTTTTTTAAAAATGTCTCTGTCTGTCTGTCTGCGTGTGACCACGATAGCGGTCAAACCGTTGTAGATATCAATTCCAAATTTTGTATTTACGTGTATAATCTCCCTCTTGAGATCTGATTAGTTTTTCAGTAAAATCGGTAGACCGGAAGTAGCAGTATACTTCGGCGAAAAAATAGAATTTTGCCAATATTTCGTCAACTACTAAGTTCAAACAAATTTATAAAGAATTCATATGTACTTAAAATTAAAATTGAGAACAATTTTATTTAAAAAGTTTTTCGAAATTCCTACCGGAAGTAGGTCTTTTACTCCTATCGAAAATCAGTTTTTTGCGAATTTTTCGCAAATCATGCTTTTTAGACAGGTACGTTACGAGTATAAAAGTATTTAGAATATAATTTTCAATAGCTTTTGTATAAAAAAAAATTTCAAAATTCAGACCGGAAGTACCACTTTTATTCTTATCGAATAGCGATTTTTTGCAAATATGTCGTAAGTTATGCATTCTATATATATTTATCAAGAGTACAAAAGTATTTAATTCTAGATTTGCAATATTTTTTGTGTATGTGAAATTTTAAAATTCGGACCGGAAGTAACACTTTTACTCTTAGGGAGTAGCACTTTTTTTCGAATATCTTGCAAAGTATGTATTCTATAGCGATTTATTAAGAGAATAGAAGTACTTAGAAGAGTATTTTGAATAATTTTTGTGTAAAAAAATTCTTAAAATTGTATAGTTTAAAATGCTCATACGTATAAGAAAGTCGTGTGGTGGCCACACCTCATTTTTTAAGTTAGCGCAATGTGGCAAAGGAGAGAAGAATAAAAATACAAAATGACTTACTTGTCTATGTCATGAAAAAAATGTTATCTTTGCCTGAAAAATAAGCCGAAACTGCGTCCTTCTTCATCGCTCGTAAATTTCCTCCCAGACTTCCCACCTCTTTTATGATGATGAAAATTTTCGACCTTGACATTTTTGCAGATATCCAAGTTTTAAAGTCCCCTGATACCGTAAAGATGGTTTTTAAAGAATGTCTACAAAGAATTCAAATGTACCAAAAGTTACTATGAGAAAATTTTTATTAAAAAAAATCCGTCCGAAAGTAAGTCTTTTACTCTTATCGAAAATCTGTTTTTCCAAATATCTCGCAAGTCATATAGTAGATACGTTATGAGTATAAAAGTATTTAAGGCATGATAAATAATAATAAAATAAATGATGAAAAGAATTTCAAAGGACTGGAAGTAACACATTTACTCTAATCGAGTAGGACTTTTTTCTTTTATAAAGATTTATTAAGAGAAGGGAAGGATCTGCTACCGTGGTCACGCAGGATGCGACTAAAATTGTATTCCAGAAAGTTTAGGTTCTGCCATCTAGTGCATAACTTACTAGTGCATTTGGCACCGAGTTACTTATTGGTGAATTATTTTGAATTGGCCAATCAAAACTCCGCTGATGCCAAATACATAGGCGGGTATAAATGCTCGCGGTTGGAAAAATACTTTATAGCCAGAGTAAGCTTACATCACTTAAAAAACTATATTTTAATATAATTACAAATTTCAACAGTGAGTTCCTACAGCAAATATTGATTATTTCGTTTATGTACTATAACTCTCTCAAATGCCTCATTTTTGGCGAATGTTTTTGCATGGAAATTGCCTATTTTGTAGCATACGCTGATCAAGTAAACTCCCTTACCCTTCTAACAGAGTTTAAAATATCGATTTACACGATATAGTTGCGGTGTGTATGTTTTTAAATTTAAATTAAGAAATTTCTTCCTTAACCGACGTACACTAAAGAAGAAACAGTAATTAAAATTCTGTAGTAGTATTTACGACCTACAAGTGAAAAGTATCGACACTTGAGTCCATACATTCATTAAACGATATTTCCTATATGGCAAGAGAGCTTAGTTATGTATTTGGTAAGCAGGAACTGATGATAAAAATAGACATGAAATGAAACGGAACATGTGCCATAATTAGGCCCGCTGGTAATATAATTTTACGTATCATTGATAACTTAAAGACGATTTTATATATGCCCATCACATCTAGAAATGCAAGATAGTTGCAAAAATAATCACCGAAACTTTTGTGTTGGCAAAAATCTTTATGCCATATTCACATAGATATTTTACAGCTTAACTTATTAATTTATCATATAAGAAATATATACAAATCGAACACATTTTAGTTGAGTTCAAGCCTCCCCGAAATCATAGATCGTAAACCTAACTTGTGTGTACGAATGATGTTAGATATTCCTGGACTCTTTATAAATTCAAATGTGATTTATTTAATTGAGAACATGAAACTTTTCTATTTACTATGTATTTAATAATAATTATAAAAGAAATGTTAGTAGGACAAACTAGAGTTAGTAAAATTGCATTGTCAAAGTAATTATTGAAAAGCCTGTATATTACATAGAGCATCAACATTTCACGCCTATGCCTAAGTGGTGGCAAACAAAATTCATGCCGTATATTCCTGCAGCACTCAATAGGAGGATTACTCTTAAAATATCCAAATTTTACACATTTGTTTTGCCCTTTTGAGTTAACTTTGTTTCCGTCTTTGGTTCAGGAGACCACATAGAGGAGGCATATTCCAATTTAGAGCGTACTAAGGCGTTATACGAGAGCTGTTCTCTTTCCGCTGAGCCTGATAAAGTAAAACACAATTTATTTACAGATAAGATTTGTTTATAATTTTTCAAGTGATCTCCTCCACAGTCAATACATTTTAGAAACCAATCTTCAAAACATGTTTTCCAATCTTCTGTCCGTAGTTTGCTTATTTGATTTTTAAAAGCATCAACCTCTTTTTTGATTTTTGCTTTTTTCGGGATCATAGCAGTATATCCATGTTTCAACACCTGTGATGATGTTATACAGCAAATGAGACCATCCACAGTTAAAGCTTTTTGAAGTCAAGTTGTGGGGAATCCACCGAGCTTATGGATCTTCAAAGTTTGCGTAAAATAATGTTAATTGCTTTCACACCAATCTTTAAAGTTAGCTGGCTTAGGATTTCAAAAACTGTTATTTAAGAAAAGTCGACCCGGTTGGAATCCATTGTACCACCGCTTAACGGTAACGAAGTAACAGGACTTGTCACCAAACACTCGATTGATTTCCTCAAAACATTCTTTACGACTTAAGCCACGCTTGAAATTGCAAAAAAAAATGATAGACTTCCCGTTGTAGAAGTCAAAATGAGTTACGCCTTATGAAACCAAGTTTGGAATCCACCGAGCTTATGGATCTTCAAAGTTTGCGTAAAATAATGTTAATTGCTTTCACACCAATCTTTAAAGTTAGCTGGCTTAGGATTTCAAAAACTGTTATTTAAGAAAAGTCGACCCGGTTGGAATCCATTGTACCACCGCTTAACGGTAACGAAGTAACAGGACTTGTCACCAAACACTCGATTGATTTCCTCAAAACATTCTTTACGACTTAAACCACGCTTGAAATTGCAAAAAAAAAAGATAGACTTCCCGTTGTAGAAGTCAAAATGAGTTACGCCTTATGAAACCAAGTTTGCTTAATTTATAATTAAACTGAACGATGAATGGTAAACAACTTACAGATGCCTCACCAAATCTTTACCCATCAAAGGCAAGCCATTAAGTTTATAGTCATAGAGAAATTTTTCCTGGACTAGCTTACCACCGTAGACTTGAGAATATTTATTTGAATCTTATTGTTTTACTCCATCCGCAAATATTATCACCCAGGCCAAACAATTTCATTAAAGAATATTCCGGGACTAGATGGAGTAGCTTTCGCCAGATTTTTAACGTCATCGAATATAACCAAGAGATTTTCGACTATAGGAATTTATCCTTTTAACCCACACTTATTTCAAAAAATGGATTTCGCTGAGGCGGAAGTTACAAATAGACCATTCCAGAAAGAAGGATAAGATGCTGAAGGAAAACCTGAAGCTTCCAATGATGATATTGCAACTGGACATAGTAAACTTTATCAATAGTCACAAGATTCTTCTGCAAGTAAAAATGGTGTTTTTTTTTCGAAAAATATAAGCGTTGAAAATGGTATGGTACCCAACACTATTAAAAGTCCGTGGTTTTGCCAAGAAATAAAAACGAGGCGGAAAGACTGGAAGCATCAGAATCTTGACTAATACTCCAGAAAAAGGCGTCCTCGAAGCTGAATATAAAGTAAGAATGGAGAAAAACGAAGAAATGTACAGATTGAAAGTGAAAATAGAAAGAATCCTGAAATGAAAAATGCAGAGGATGATGATCAACGCCAACCCAAAAGATGAGTTATCGATGGAAATATGAAAAAGATTAAAAACATTCGGCGATTCTGATCTTGAAGACGAGCGAACTGCGAACCATCCTCATAATAATTTTTCTGCTTTTAGCACTGATAATTAATTTTATTAGTAATCTGTTAATTTTTAAAAATATACCCACGACCGAGATTCGAACCCAAGTTCAGTGCTAAAAGCAGAAAATTATAATTAGAATCAGAACACTGAGAAAAACTGATGCTAAGTTTTAAAATTTTGTAAGTACGTCGCACTACCGACATTACATATATCCATCTGTTACTTGATGTAATTCAGTACGATTTAAAGACTTGAACGCAGACACCAGCGGTGGCGCGGTGGTGGCGCAACCGACTAGAGATTGGGTCCGAATCGTAGCCGGAGATAAATTTTTAAAAATTAAAAATTTGCCTGACTAAAATATTTATTTGTGATAAAAGTAGAAAATTATAATTAGAATTTTCAACACTGAGAAAAAGTGATTTTAAAATAATTTAAAATTTAGTAACTGCGATTCACATTTTGAGTCAGATGATGACGATGATACTTCTTTCATTTATTGCACGTCTTTATGTTTGATGTTACGACCATGAGATTCGGGTTTTATATTTTATATTTTATATTTTATATTTTATATTTTATATTTTATATTTTATATTTTATATTTTATATTTTATATTTTATATTTTATATTTTATATTTTATATTTTATATTTTATATTTTATATTTTATATTTTATATTTTATATTTTATATTTTATATTTTATATTTTATATTTTATATTTTATATTTTATATTTTATATTTTATATTTTATATTTTATATTTTATATTTTATATTTTATATTTTATATTTTATATTTTATATTTTATATTTTATTACATTTTCTATCAGAAATATTAAAGCTTTGATTCATAGTACTTGAATTCATGTATCGTACCGAGTTATTGTATCAAGCCTCTCATATATAGAGCGGTTTTTCTAACAAACTCAAAAATTAGTATTTTCAATGCATGTCTAATACTTTAGTTAAACCAAAGTTCTAGAATTGTCTCGGCATATGAGTAAATTCGCTGAAGGCTACCACAACGGGATAAATATTGTTTTTCTGAAAATTATATCAAACCTCTACGGTCTCCCCTAATATCAATCTGCTTTGTTTAATTGAATTAAAAAAGTTCAATTTGTTATTGTAACTTATAACAAAAAGTATATAGTAATATATTATATTGTATATGTCGTCCACTGTGGTCCCTACTTTTAATTCAAAAAGCTGTAATTTTCCTTAATACATTTCCTACGTAATTATTTTAAACTAAGAAAGTTAATTGCTTTTCGTTTATTGAAGTAAGTTTACCGCACCGTATCAAATGGACATTAAGACTTACCTTAACGAAACATTAATGATACATTTAGTTGTATATTAATTACATAATCAAAATTGTAAATTAAAACAGAAAATACCGTAATACAGAAATTAAGTCATACATCTGTTTTTAACAAATCATTTCAATGGAAATCAAGATGGAGTAGAGCATATGATTCAATAATTACATTTTAAATATGGGAAATAAGGCACGTTCCAGTTTAAGTTCAATTCGTTTTACAAAATTGAACTACAAAAATTATATTTACGTTCTGCTAATTTAGTGTGAAGTGAATCTGCCATGTTCCTGTACCGTTTACGATCAGATTTATAAAAATGAGAATATACACAAAAAAGATATTTGTTTGTTTAAATTATACATACAAATAGTCCTAACTGTATTTTTTGAATGCTACCTTCACGGTTTGAGTGAATAAAACTACAATTTTCTAGTAATATTTTTGTATTTTTATTACGTTTCAATTATATTATCTACCTTGTAGTAAGTCGCATATATTTACATAATGATTTATGAGGATTTTATTGCAAGTGCTAATTATAAAATAAATAAGACATTTCTAAGCGATGCATAGTGATGTGATAATAAATACTATTAGCTGTCAAGATCAGATGAATTTAAAATGTTCTTCTAAAGGTATCCTGTCGTGATTGTATTATGTTCTATATGTTCATTAATGTATAAAGTTCTCTTTCGTGCTTTTAATTATTTAAATTTTGTTTTAGATTTAAATAAATTAAGCGTTTAGAATGATTTAGAAAATAATGTAAAGTCAAATTTAAAAAAAATTGATGTCACTACTTTTCTTTTTCTGTGGATCGGGTTTTTTTCTATCTAAAAAAAATCCGGTTCAAAAAAAGAAGACCCCCCCCAATTCAGCAGTTATCTGATCTTAAAATGAGGTCTTTTTTATTTGTTTACACTGCAGTTTGTACGGTTAAATGAAGTTTCCCTAAATTTTCATTAATTTTTTAATTAGAAATATGTCACAGAACAACTCAAGTATAATATACAAATTTGTTATCATCACTTACTCTATGGTCAGCTGCTTTTTTCATCTGCACTGTTGTTGCAATACAAAATTGTTATTGTCAGATTTTTTTTTTTTTTTATTTTTATTTATTAAGAGAATGAAAGTATTTAGAATAGGATTTTGAATAATTTCTGTGTAAAAAAATTCTTAAAATTGTATAGTTTGAAACGCTCATACGTATAAGAAAGTCGTGTGGTGGTCACACCTCGTTTTTTAATAAAAACTTAAGAAGCATTTTATCAAAAAATTTCGCAATAAAAAAAATTAGAACATGGGAAAAATCCTAAAAAAATGGACTTTTTGGCAATGTAAATTACATGCCGCAACTATTTTCATTTAAAAGTAAAAAATGTTTTTTTAACTAAAATTTTCGAAAACAACATTTCCGTATTCTTTATTTATTTTCCATTCTTTTTTATAAAAGCCATTTTTCATTTAAATTAATAATAACTGTAAGAAATTGTTCAGCAAGAGCGAGCCGCATAGTGGGACTGATGTAGCCTCTTAAGTCTGGATTCATGTAATGAAACATTTTTAACGGGTGAGATCTGACTCAACAATTGTATTTTTACTTTAAGGCGTTATGTGAAATTTGTACTTTGAGCAAAAAGATAAAGATTTAACAAAGTGTACTGGGTATACTTCCTTGCAAATTAAGTCAATATACGAGGTATGGCAATTAAATCGGCGATTACAGTTTCGTCCGATTAGCAGATTTGCATAAATTATAATATACAGTTTCGTCTGACCATTATCTGAGGGTCAAATTTAGCATATACACTTTCGTCCGGCAGGTAAAGTGGGGGATTAAGCTTAGGATTGTGGAAAGTTTGATTTTAATCCTTAAATTTTAATCCTTAAATACAAGATTATGCATTACGGACCCATTTAAAGTATATTCCATTTTAAACTTACTCTATCATTATTTCCTATCGCTACCCCACCCCTAATTAAGGGAATAATACATATATTACACCGGCTGTCCCATTACACTTGGAGATTATCGGACGAAACTGTACCTACCCCTAATTACCGATAAATTCGGCCCGGACGAAACTGTAACATAGTAAAGTAGTTAGCGTTATTAGAAAAGGATTAAGTGAAGATTATCGGACGAAACTGTATCTGCCCAATTAAATAATCAGAATATCCCTGTGGTATTTATTAAGTAAAATTACATCGCTTTCAGCATATATCCCTTCACAATAACCTCCTTCGAATGTGAAACACTCCTTCCAGCAGTTCTCTTATTTTTGAAAGCATCGTCGAAAATCATCTGAACTAAACCCTTTTAGAACCTCCATCGTGCTTCTTTGGATATCTTCAATCGCATGAAAACGGTCGCCTTTCAGCGGTGTTTTCATATTGGGTAACATGAAAAAGTTTGCAGAGCAGTGCAGAAACCCGATCTAGGTTGTGATAATCAATTCAAAAACACCACACTTCTCTGTTGGACTATGTACTATATACTTAATTACTTTACTGATTCCGACGAAGCACTTTATGATACATTGATCACTTTATTGGACAATATTTGAATTAAACTTAAGTAAACAAATCTAGTTATTTATAATTATGTAATTACTAGCTGACCTGGCAGACGTTGTTCTGCCCTTCCTGTTAGGTGGCGCGAGGATATATGGAAATTGTCCTATTAATCGCTCGCCGACAGATAGTTTTCCAACACGATGGAGCTCCTGCACATAATAGTCGTGCCGTTCGGAAATATCTTGACGAAAGGTTTCCAGATTTATGGATTGGTCGTGGGGATCCAGCAAGGTGGTCGCCAAGATCACCTGACCTCACTCCAATAGACTTTTTCCTCTGGGGCAACATCAAGAAAGACTTCTGCAGGACGGTACCAACTACTGCCGAGGATATGCGAGAGAGGATGCGCGCGGCTTTCCGTGCTGTATCACCGGAAGTCCTAAGGACGGTGTCTACGGCCTGTGAATCGAAGTTGCGATTTTGCCTCCAAAGGCAAGGTCGTCATTTTGAACATTTAGGTTAGGCTGAGTAAACACCATGTATACCAATTTTCGAAGAATTGATCCAACAACTTCTTTTTTCTTTTCAATTTTGTAATGAAATGTGTTTTTTTTTAATAAATGGAAAATTTGGAATTTCGATTATCTAACGGTGTAATTATTTTATAAGATTCCCATTTGATATTTTAGGCAAAAATGCAAAGCCCAATCAAAAATTATCTTCTTTCCTTAAATCACTTAAAAAAAATTAAGAGTAGGTAAAAGACCACTTTTCCCTACTCTTAATTTTTTTCAAGTCTATCTCAAAATTCGAAACCGAAACGCCGGTACAATTTAGTTCCTGCCGAAAAAAAAAATATCGAAGTACGGTCTAACTGCGAAAAAAAACCCGTTATAACAGCGAAACCGCTCAAGTTAGGGGTATGACGTTACCTAAGAAAAAAAAAGTACTCTTCGAGGGCTTTCCGAATCAGCCACAATATATATATTTTTCCATTTAAAAAATAATAGGTTTGATAAGCCACTGGAATACGGCACGGCACTGATGACCAAAAATATTTTAGGGAAATGCTGATTATAATTGTGGATAATTTTTCTCTTAGACTTTTTTCGATATATTGTATGATAGAGGAGCTACAGTCCGAGGCATCTTCAGTGCCACACCCTGTATAGATAGGATATACAGGGTGTAAAATTACTCGTACTTTCTTTAAACACGAATATCTATGAATCCGTTAAATTTTGGAAACTGACACAAATAATAAAATTTACATTAATTTTAATACTTTTTCAAATAAAAAACAAATGAAGATTGTGGATCAAAAAAATAATTTTCATCGCAGCGCCATCTATATCTTCGCATAAAAAACACAATTGTGAGAGCAAACTGGAGTCGATCACATTCTTTAGTAACTACTTTTTACAAAATTCAAACATACTTTATCCGTTTCCGAAATATTTGACCTGGGAGTTTTAAGTGGTACAGCCTGTATACTAGAATAACAAACATTTACCTATTTAATAGCGCATAATAGTTATTTATGTGCCAAGTCAGTAAAGTGATCCTTTATCGAATAAGTCTATTTATGAGACAAGCGAGCGAGGCGAGTAACAGACGAGTTCGATAAAGGCACTTTACTGACGTGGTAGATACAAAATTTTGTCGCCAACCGCAAAAATTTGTAATTTAAAAAGACATGACTTTTTATGACAGCGACAAACAATTTGTCTTTAAAGGCATCAGTCATGGCTACGTTGACAGATATTAGCGGCAGGTAAAGTATTTTATTTTACAGTACGATAAATTGTTTGTTTACCTCCGTAAAACGCTATGATAATGCATCGCTTTATTGACGGTTGGCGATAAACAAATAAAGATTATAAATACAGAGTGTAAATGGCCAATGGAGTATACATGCAGTATGAAGCCGTATGTATATAACGTTGTATATTGTATTAGAATACTTGCCCGACAATTACGTAAAAGAATTCCGTAATTTCATATCATTATCTCGTATTCCTTATATATTTAAATAAATTTAAAGAAATCCCTTATTTTCGATGTAAAATTTTATTTTATAACGAATAGTTCTAACATTATAATACAAATCGAGGTATATCCACTTATAATTTCGCAATTAAAATGTACTTCCTTTCTATCGCCCAATTTGCCTATTTTTAGGAAAGGTCGATATAGGAATTTTTTAATTTATTATTTACATAATAATTCCACACATCGGAAAAATCTAGGTTAATGATTGTTGGTCTTTCTTATTTTACTATTTATTAATTGGTAATTTACAATTTCTACATGCATAAGTTATACAGGCAACATTTGGTGTCAATCACTAGACAATTTTCAATAAGATCTGGCATATTGATTGCACAAATCTAGTTTATTTCTTAAAGCAAAATATGATATGAGTTTTTGCTACGAGCCAACGTATAAAACAATATAATAAGCTTGCGTACGTGTATTTAAATTGCACTACTTGGTAATATTAAACAAGGTAAATTATCCATTAATAATTAGTTTTAATTAAAAACATCTGGAAGGCATTTTCATTAACTATATTCAGACAAGTATTAAGTTCTGATATATTCTAAGAACTCACGTTTACTTCTTTAATTAAATAATTTCTAATTTTACGTTAAAATTCTCCACGTCTTACAATAGCTTTGAGGTAGAGATTCTAATTATATTTAGCAATTTGCTTAATAATAAAAAGAAATTAATGGAGGATACAGAATGGGACAAAAATCGATAAATATACGCTATGCTGACGACGCAATTCTGATTGCGGATAACGAAGACGATCTACAGCGACTACTATATAGGTTTCATACAAAAGAACCTTAATATCCAGATATCTATAGAAAATACAGAATCAATGTAGTGTCACTAGATGTAAACTGGCTATAAACGACAAACCCATCCACCAATGTATGCAATGTACGTATTTAGGAGCTGAGATAACGAGCTCCAAAAACTTACAACAGGAAGTCAAAACCCAAGTGAATATAGCTGCAAGAATCTCTGGCTATCTGATGGACCTCATATGGAGGAACAAATACATGTCCACTGAAATCAAAGTCCGCATATATAAAACAGCCGTGAGAACTGTACTCACACATGCAGTTTAAACTCGAGCGGATACAAGAAAAGCGAAGAGCATGATGAGAGTAGCAGAGATGTAGACATTGAGGTATATTAAGGGAGTAAGCTTGAGAGACCAGATACGAGCAAAGATATCAAAGCAGATCCCAAAATTCAAGATGTGTTGCAATTTACGAGATCGAGATGACGATATTGGAGACCACGTCTAGAGAATGACAAAGGATCGATGGGCAAAATGGGCAAAGGATGAAAAGCCGAGTTCAAGGAGACTTCCCGGTCGACCTCCCAAAATATGGTGCGGGACCTCGACATCTGCTTCCCAAGAGGCTGAACGAAATTAAGAAGAGTAGAAAGATAAGTCTTAAGAAAAGAGAAAGAAGAAGAGAAGAAGAGAAGAAGAGAAGAAGAGAAGAAGAGAAGGAGAGAAGAAGAGAAGAAGAGAAGGAGTGAAGAAGAGAAGAAGAGAAGAAGAGAAGAAGAGAAGAAGAGAAGAAGAGAAGAAGAGAAGAAGAGAAGAAGAGAAGAAGAGAAGAAGAGAAGAAGAGAAGAAGAGAAGAAGAGAAGAAGAGAAGAAGAGAAGAAGAGAAGAAGAGAAGAAGAGAAGAAGAGAAGAAGAGAAGAAGAGAAGAAGAGAAGAAGAGAAGAAGAGAAGAAGAGAAGAAGAGAAGAAGAGAAGAAGAGAAGAAGAGAAGAAGAGAAGAAGAGAAGAAGAGAAGAAGAGAAGAAGAGAAGAAGAGAAGAAGAGAAGAAGAGAAGAAGAGAAGAAGAGAAGAAGAGAAGAAGAAGAAGAGAAGAAGAGAAGAAGAGAAGAAGAGAAGAAGAGAAGAAGAGAAGAAGAGAAGAAGAAAGAAAGAGAGAAGAGAAGAAGAGAAGAAGAGAAGAAGAGAAGAAGAAGAAGAGAGAAGAAGAAGAAGAAAGAGAAGAAGGAGAAGAAGAGAAGAAGAGAAGAAGAGAAGAAGAGAGAAAGAAGAGAAGAAGAGAAGAAGAGAGAAGAAGAAGAAGAGAAGAAAGAGAAGAAGAGAAGAAGAGAAGAAGAGAAGAAGAGAAGAAGAGAAGAAGAGAAGAAGAGAAGAAGAGAAGAAGAGAAGAAGAGAAGAAGAGAAGAAGAGAAGAAGAGAAGAAGAGAAGAAGAGAAGAAGAAGAAGAAGAGAAGAAGAAGAAGAGAAGAAGTGGAAGAAGGAGAAAAGAAGAGAAAAGAGAAGAAGAAGAAGAAGAGAAGAAGAAGAGAAGAAGGAAGAGAGAG